>CM024636.1:52512946-52612716 GCA_014182715.1 Eucalyptus cloeziana | reverse complement strand
AAAACTTCAAATCAGTACATTCTTCAATTGTCACGTATCATCTAATTCAATAATTTAAAGTAATTTAACAGAAATTAATGATGATGAAATTTATCATATTTATACTAGTTTGGGTTTTTTAATGGAGGAAAATAGTTTAAGGAACATTTATTATAATTATACCAATTTGAGATAGCATTAACCCTATGAAATAAATCAACGTAAGTATATGAATCATATCCGAATGCCGTGAAAGTTTTAAAAATGAGTTAAGATGCACGAATTGTAAATTTAAAAATCCATCAAGCCTTTCAATCAAGGGTACCTTGCTGTCAATCAATTGAAAGACTTGAGCAAAGCCGTACCAATATAGCAGTGGGCCTTTAACCTGTCTTAACTCAACCTAAATGTAGAGAGCTATTATATTTCTCCACTCGATGATAGCTAATTTTGAAAAGTTGACAATGGAGTCCTTCATTATCAAATAGACCTCTCATATTTCCCATCGAAGCTTTTCTTTCCAAGTGAGTGGAATTATGGGGATGACATTACAAGGTCTCCTATCCGAGGACAAGTCTCCCGTTTGTTTTTTTTTTTTTGCTTGAGTTTTTTAAGGACACGATCAAGTCCAAAAAGTTATGAATTAATCGCAAGATTAGCAAATGCAGCGCAGCCCTATTTTTAGGGAGATCAGAACGGCATAATCATGTGGAGCCGAGCCTCACATCATTTCCAATCTCGAAAGGTGTCGACGTGTTCTGCTTGCTGCAGTTTCGGGATGCGTAGCTGGCCACTCCATCAGTCGCCTCTATGGCAGCACTTCGACGCAACCGAGGATGATGCTGCTTCCCTGTCTTGTCCTCGTGTGAATTAAAAACACTACAGATTTTCAAAAGAAGAAAAAAAGGAAAGATCGTAGAGCGAACATTAGATTCGGGTTCGTCCGAAACATGGTTTGGGAAGAAAGCTGAAATGGGGGTGGGGTGGGGGCACACAGACTGTGAACGCAAGGGCCATCGTCGGCCCGTGGAATTTTTGGGTGGCTGTTTTTGTCTTTTGGCCTCTTCCTCCCGTTCGCGCATTTCGCCTTTTCTTGCATCGGTTGCCATGGTCTACAGGTGGTAACTTTTCCCATGGGAATGCGGCTCTTGAATTTCGGTGGGCTGTGCGATTCCAAGCGGGATGCGATTAGGACCCGATACCCTAAAAGATCTCCAACTTTAATTCTCATTCTAATTTTACCTTTTAGGTCATAAGAAACTTCAAATTTCAGATCTTGTCATGATTCTATCATAAACTCTTGTTATCTTGTAAAAAAATTCTCGATTTTAGGTCAAGTACCGATTCTACCATAAATTTTAAAAGTCCCACTTTTAGGTCTAATTTCAATTTCACTCTAATTTTTTTTCCCCTCTTGTACTTGCTCAACGTTGAAATCGCCCTTAGTGATATTGCGCTTGTCGATCTCTCGAGGTTGTGCTCAGGACACTCGGAACAATTCATCTTTAGGAGTTTTTAATCTCTCGGTTGTAATGAGAAATTTTGGACAGAGGATTAATGGGGGTAGATTTAGAACTCAAGTAAAAGTTTGTGATTTTTTTATCAAAGTGAAAAAACTTTAGGGTAAAATCTAGACAATACCTAAAGTTGAAAACGTTTATGATAAATTTAGAACAAGACCCAAAGTTGAGGACTTTATGATAGAATAGGGAATGAATCTAAAGTCGGAATTTTTTCACGAGGCAAAGATAAAATTAGGACAAAAGTTAAAGTTAGGAGGGTTTTTATGGTGCTAAGCCAAGGTGATGATGTGAGCGTCGAGATTCTTTCGATCGTCAAGCGTCGAACTAACCAAGGAAATCGTAGAAAGAGAAAGGCCCGCACGTAGCAAAACCGATTGAAAACGCGAAACGGACCCGTCGGGGCAGGCGATTGCGAAGCGAGCCGGAAACCCATGTCGGGCCCAAGCCGACCCGAATTCTCTCGGACGATCTCGTCCGATTACGTTTCTAGGAACTTCCATGCGAACGTGGAACTTGCATTATTGAACTGGTCGTGGTTTCCCTGTCTGTACCGCGCAACCTGTCTGCTCTGCATTGCTGCGGAGATATTGACGGTCGGAGAGCTCTCTGTTTCGTGATTCTAAGGTCAGTAAGAGAGAGAAAAAGAGAGAGAGAGATGCACGCCTAGAGTGCACGTATACGTTTCTTGCTACATATAAATTCCCACTCGCCACTCCCTCTCTCTCTTAGTGCCTTGTGCTCTGTAAAAAGCAAAGCGAACTTCGTCATACGAAAGCCTCTGCCTCGCGCTAAGAGCCGGACCCGAAAGCTTCGATCTCACGGAAGGCCCGAAATGCGACCGTCGCCGATGGACACGACCCCGGGAGCCGCCGTACGCACCGCGGTCGTCCACCTCCTCGCGCCACCGCCGGCGGCGTGCGGCCTCAACGGCTGCAGGTGGCGGACGAATGTCCCCTGTTCCTCCTCCTCCGGCGGCGACATCCTGACCTACATCATCGTCCTCGTCCTCTGCTTTCTCCTCTGCGCCCTCGCCCTCACCTTCGCCGTCCGCTGCTTCCTCCGCAGCCAGCCGCCGCCGCTGCCGCCGGGCCACCCGCCTCCTCCGGCTCGCCAGGGCGAGGCCGAGCCGAAGCCCGCCGGCGCGGCGGCCGCGCCTCCGCTGGCGGCGGCGGCGCTGATGGTGTTCTCGCCCGGGGTGGAGCTGGCCGGCGCGGAGGCGGACTGCGCGATTTGCCTGACGGAGTTCGTGGGAGGGGAGGAGATCCGGGTCCTGAAGAGCTGCAGGCACGGGTTCCACAATCAATGCATAGAGAAGTGGCTGTCCTCGAAGACGTCTTGCCCGACCTGCCGCAGCAGCTGCGTCGTCCATTGCTCGGAGGACGAGGACGGCGCCCCCCACTGCTCTGAAAATGGCGGAACGGCGGCTTCTCTTCCTGAGAGAGCGACAGAGCAAGTTTGATCGCGTCAAAGGGTTCGTGCGGTTTTTCATTTCATCTTTCGCCTCTGGAAATTCGAATTCCTTGCTTGTGTTGGTGATTGATTTTCTCAGTCATCAATGGAAAGAGTTTGTAAAGTCTCGTCTTATAGTTCTTTCGCGTACTTCTGCACCGCCATGCGAGAGACTTCAAGCTCTGCAGCTGAAGTTCTGTGCTTCTCTGAACTAGACTTGATCATCGGCCTCGCCAGCTATTCCGGATGATCCCGCCCGGGTGATCCCGCCCCGGTTAGGCTCAGGCCGACCGAAGAATTGTACTTAATTTTTTTTTCGTATATGCGAGTTTGGGTGGCAAACTAACCCGCCTTACAGATGATAGGATCAAAACGTTGACATGTTCACGGTCCTAAGACTTAGGAACGAATGATTAATAAATGCACTAATTTACAAGAAAGGCCGGCAGAATTGAAAGCAGAGTATTTGCTAGATTTTTTAGGTGACGCACCGCGAGGCAATGTTTAATCAGTTCCAAGCCCTGTTGCCAGAACTCGAAACAGGAGGTGAAAAAGTTCGAGCGAAGGGATCAAAGATGGTATGGCAAGAACATGAGAAATTCTCGGCAGCTAGGTCTAGATTGCATTGGTTAAAATGAGGCGATCTCACTACGAAAACTGCTTTGAATTGACGGCTTTAACGTACCGGGTCTGGCACCAAAACCCTGAGGAACTCGAAGAACAGCAGCGTTTTCCTGCTGGGATCCGTACCCGAATCTGTTGGACCAGGGAGCGAAACCCTGAGCCAACTCTTCTTGCTCATTTGCATTCAGTACTCTGTTCATGGTGGAGATAAATTCTAGCACCGGGCTTGATGACGTTGGAGTGGAGCTCGTGCTTTTGTTGGAGCTTATCTTGAGCCAACCCTTCAAGCTTGTCCGCCATTAGCGAGAAAAGGAAGAGGCTTACGAACCATTCCAGGAGTCCAGAAAAGCAGAGCGCATATACACAAGTGACATTGCCCCTGCAATCCTAGAATTCAACTGCTACTAGCACGGTGTCGACGACGGGTCCTCCTACTGCTAAGCCGAAACCGGTGAGCTGTGGCTATGGCGGTTTGCAATCACTGGCATCGCGGGTGCAAAATGGAACAGCAATCATGACAGAAGCAACCGAATTGGCTCAACTGGTGCGCGCACTACGGTTGGAACGGACTCTGATCTTGTTTGTGGAACCATACTAGTGAATGACCGCTTTCCCGAATCTTCATCTTTTGTCAAACGCCTTCGAGAAGCGGGTAGCGATGCTGATTGGGGTCGGTAGAATGCACCCGGCTTTTGGAAGAATTTCAACCTCCTCAAGTTACTTCTCTTTTTGACGATTGAGTGCTGAATCAAAGAAAGGGAGAGAAAATAGCAGAGGACAAAGGTAATGCATATTCTTTGGCAATTATATGCCTGGAATATCTTTGCTTTTGGTACCAGATGCCCCATTGTGCCTAGAAGCATCTGCGTTGCATCCATACACATTTTGGGAAAATTGCCAAAAAAGTCATAAATTGTATCAATTCAATTTTAAACTTTTACTTTTTAGTCAATTTAGTTTTAAACATTTTAAAAATTTGCCCATAAATCATATAAGATGGTTGATATCTATGTCAGCGATTTTCAACCAAAATTTGTCAGATAGATTGAATTGACAATTTTTAAAAAAATTTTAGGGCTAAATTAGCACAAGTACAATAAGTTTATAACATTTTTGGAAGCTATCCATCTAACTTTCTCTTAGGCAGAATTCTATTAATGAGTAATAGTATTTTATTTTTTTTTGCATCGGTAATTTTCAGTAAGCTTTTTTTGGTTTTTGGTCGAACAATCAGCTTTGGTAAGTGTAAACTAATTGATAAAAAAATGACCAATGACTTGGTTTTTTTTTAGGTAACTTGTTATTAACTTGTTAGCAAGTTTTGTAGAGATACTCTTCAACAAAATCGGCTTAGTTAAAAGAAGCAAGGCCTTCGGTATCGGTTAACAATCGGCATTGCAAGGGTGAGGCATGATCGTACATTTAATCAAATATCATGAACATTATGTAGATACATATCTCAAAATGTGAATTCAACGAATGACGTGCGACGCATAGTTATTTACAGGAGTCGCTAACCCTCGTATTATTCAAATGTACATCAACGAAGGACCAACGAAAACAACATCTTAAACCGGGCCAAACACCGTTGTCCAATCTGACAAACCCACAGCAACAGATTGCAACTTCATATGTATCGCAGGTCTAGAAGCACTTCCAGTCTGCAATGGATGGGCCAAATTCATCGAACTCCGCCTTCGATATAGTTTTAAAAACCAAAATTGAGTATTACAGCTGCGGATTACTGTTGTTACATATCAAATGAAAAGAATAATGCCCATTTTTTTTTTCTGGTCGCTTATTGATATCTAACCAATATTTTAATAAAATTGCCGACGTTTTTATTGTCGACGACTTAATTGGAGAGAAATTCGTAATGGTTTAATTCGAGATCAATAATTTCTGGAAATAGTTTGTATGGGTTCATAAGCACGACACGTAAAAGTTACTAACTCAATAGAAACGTTGGCGCATTTGAAAAGAAGAAGAAGAAGAGCCATATGATCTTCAGTAAGCAACTTAAATGGGAACTGGCGAACGAAAATGAGTTGATATCCTCATCAGAGAAAACCAGTAAGTTGCAAAAATAAAAATCAGTGTATCGTATGAGATTGGTAAATTTAAGATGTGTGTAAGATGACAAATTAAAGTCGGTAAACTATTGCAAAAATGAGAAATTTAAAAAAAAAAAACCAAATAAATTTTGGTAAGTTACGGAATTGAGAGTAAGTAGTCATGATAATTTAATCGGATAAAAGTTGATAAATAACTCAATGGAATGTGGATAAATTTATGTAAAAGTGATAAATTGACGACCTCGAAAAAATAATTAAAAATTGATAAAAGATAAGAAAAGCCGATAATTTGTAAACCATTCGAGGGTTGGTAATTTAAAAAATATATCAATATTTTACTAACAAATTACTGAAAGATATTTTTAACAAATGGCTTTTTAATCTTACCCACATCTTCACAACAGCAAAACAAAAAGATCCACTTCTTTTATGGAAAAAAACAATGAATGAAGGAGTTGTCCATATTGTATCTGTCTGCTACCCAGCTCAAGTCGGGAAAAGGGAGTATAAAAACTCAAAATACGTATTTTAGTACTGAAGAGTTCAATCAATGCCGAACAGAACATAGCGGATACCAATAGCCGTCATGAAGCAATTGTCGGGAAGTTCCAAAGTAGAAGATTAGATATTTTCCGACTGATATGTCAAATTACTTGCTGAAACGAGCTAAGAGAAGCGACGTTCCTCCGATCCAGACGGCGTACTTCCTCTCAGGAAAAGCTTCCACTTTGATTTCGGCGCTGGAGGGAGCGAGATCGGCAATCTCTTTGCTGAAGCGTTCGGCCATTCCTGGGAACATAGTCGATCCCCCTGAGAGCACCATGTTCTGGAACAGGTCTTTTTGGATGTCGGTGTTGCACTTCGAGATCGAAGCGTGTGTGATCTCGTGAATTCCAGGGGCGCTCATTTGGACAAGCTGGATTGAACATGATCTGGGCGCATTGGAAGCGCTCGTTCCCGATAGTTATCACTTGTCCATCGGGTAACCTGTACTCCTTGATTGTTGAGCTGCTTGTGGCAAGCTCCTTCTCGTGATCTAGAGCCACGCACGTGTGATTCTCCTTGATGTCGCGGATGATTTTTTGCTCCTCGGCGGGGTTGGAGATATAACCTCTTTGGCTCAAGATCCCCATTAGAAGCCGTGTCAGGTACTCTGTCACGTCCTGCCCAGCTAGCTTAAGCGCCTGGATGGCGTGGGGCAGCATGTAGCCGTCGTAGACCGGAGCAGATTGGCTCTTTTGGTAGCCGGACTTCAGCATGAAACCTGAATAATAAGAACGATGCATTTTCATCATCACCGAAACAAACTCCATTAGTATCTTAGAATTTGTGTACTGGGGTTGAAGCACGAGCCTGAAGTCCGACCTACGGCGTAAAGGGAGAGCACAGCTTACATGGAGAAGCACAAGGCAGGGACCTTGAAGGTTTCAAACATGATCACTGCGGCCCTCCGCCGTATCCAATTCAAGTTAAGGGGTGCTTCGCTGAGGAGCACCAGGCGTTCTTTAGGAGAGACGCCCAGCTGTTGGTCGAAGGCGTGGTCCTAGATCTTTTCCATGTAGTCCCGATCCTCAAAGATTCCATGGTCTCCGGGATACTTCAAGTTCAAGCCACGGTTACACCTGTTATACACGGCATCGTTCCCGGCGTACAACACGCCGTTCCTGCCTTCATCTGGCTTCATCAATCTTGACACCGATGATGCTTGGGAAGATTGCCTTCGGCCTGTCATCCCCTGCAAATCTGGCCTGTTCAAGATCGTCAATGCACGAGCACAAATGCTGATCACAGCCATAATCCATGAACAAAAGGGCGGGCAATGTGATCTCACCTTGACTGTTTCGGTGCCCATATCAATGACAACCAGCTGGAAGTCCATTTTCTTTCGTTCAGTACGTCTCCTCGCCGTGCGGACTGCTTTCCCTCGCTACCAGCGACTTTTCTTTTCAGTCCGACGCTGCGAGAAGAATTCGTGGAGACAACTCTGTGCGGAAGTGCGAGGAACTTGGAGGAAACAAGGCCCTTTTATAGTGCGGACCGATCGACAGCCATTGTCCTGTCCCTTCTCCTCTCATCCTCTTGAACAGCAACTACAGGTTTCCGAATGACCACGTTTTTTTGTGTTTTCTGGTCAAAGAAGAGAAGATTAATGAAGAAAGGCCTCTGTCCAGACACCGCCCTATCTCTCTTATTTCCAGGCTCTAACGAATCCATTTCTGTCTTCGCTAGACAGATAATATGTTCCAGGCAACCTAACGAATCATTGGCCAAATATTGCTCGCGATTTATTTTGCGTTGGTCCACATAAACAGGCTTTGCATATGAGCATGTTTCATATTTTAAGTTGGGCTTGTTCACCGTCCAATATGGTTTTATTCATAATGAACCCGGGTTACACAAGTCGAGTTCATTCCCGACAAAACTATTCGAGGGCGAGTCTTTACTTGAGCAACTTAATGGAGTCTATTCTATCATTTGCTATATACATCAAGGTCTATTCTTTCCTCGTTACATTTGTCTCTTTATATTTTAGCAAGACAGTCTTTCTGTATCGACTAATTTAGTCATTTGGGGGAATCTTGGCTAGAAATAATTGATGTAAAGGTCCAGGTAGTGTCAACCACCTAATGGCACATCCAATACTGATGTGAAATTTTTTTACAATATATATTTTTAAACTTCCTCATTATTTTAGTTCTTTTCGTTTCTTTTTTTTTCCTAAAAAATCGAGGGTATGCACATGGTTGGTAGCTAATAGATTGTTGGCCATAGGTGAGGGCTGCATAGATCTAGTGAGGTGAGGTGCGATGGCTATTGTAGTCGTCTCCTTGCACAGGTTTGGCGAAATTTTTTTTAACCATTTATTTTATTTTTTTTTGCATTTTCACAAAACTCACACTATGAGTTTTACTTAGTCTGAAAGATTGCATAAATTCAGAACAATCAAATGTTAATATGTAGATTCATGTATGATTGTTTTTATAATTGTCAAATCTAAATTATACTATTTTACTTTTAAACAATGACCCGCGCTCTTTGGTCTTCCTTTATTATTATTTTTTTTATGTCTTTCATTTTTGCAATCAGGTTTTTTTAATTTCATTTGAGCAGATCTAGTCAATCTTGATTACATTCGCGTGCTTTCGGAAGAGAAATCGAATAAATCACTTCGAGTGTAATCTCATCGTGCTGCAGGCAACAACGTAGCACATAAAAAGTAATCCTGCATCAGTTTGCCGTACGTCGAAAATAACCAAACGGCCACTTTTACCCAGGAAAAAGGTCACCGGCCTTTGGCTTAGGAAAACACTCAAACCGGATGCTTTGTATATTGAGTTACCCTAAACGATCACAACCATGTGAGCCAAACTCATAAAATCCACAAAATAAATTTATCTATGGCATTGGAAGATGATAATTTGATACTCATTATCATTGTGAATCCAAATAAGGATTTATAAATAAACATACTGATTTTGAGATATCTTTTTAGACTGAGTCACCGAACCACAATAAATAGAAATCTTGCCAAAAGGAAATCTTTGTTACCTTATCATCAGGCGTTGTGTCATGACCATAATTAGATATTGAACAATAGATTAGTCAATAATATGGACCATTGAATTTTGATTTACTAAAGATTGTGTTTGAATTGTGACAGTGAATTCAACGAGTACTTTTGACTTGTATAAAACATAGTTAGAAAGATAAAATACTTTTCTTATATTGTAGTTATACACTATTTTGGATTTAGGTTAAATGAGTCGTGTTATATTTTTGTAAATACACATAGTGGATGATCAATCTACTTAAAATAGATTTACCACTAATTGGACCGTGATTACTCTGCCATTCATATTAAATTTTCAGGTTCTCCGATTAGCGGCTGATAGAATGAGAGCCTTCGCATTATCATTGAGGCATTTTGATAGAGGGATATTTTTGTGTATGAACTTAGTTGTTTATTTTATAGCCACATATGACTGAGATGAGTTTGTTAGGTTTAATCGTTAGTATATTGTAACTAATTTGCTGGTGTGTGTCTATATATATATATTGACGGTAGGTTATTGATTATTTTTATGTCTGTCTTTCAAGTAAAAGGATGGCCATGTCATTCCCTAATTATTGATGGATTTGGGGTGTGAAAGATTCATGGTCATCGACGTATATTACTATCGACAACTCTGACAGTTGCCGACAATAGCTCACATGTCCAATGTTGTTGATAACCGCTTGTCCTCCAATCACGTGCCCACTCATGTCAATACCCTGTTAATTGTTTTGGGTGCAAACAGGACATTTTTCGCGAAATACGTCACAGGTGCGAAGGTCAGGTACCGTTCACTCAGTCACGATTCTAGACACCAGGTTCCGAACCAAGGTGCACACCAGGGAAGATGGTCGTGCATTCGAGTCCGGCAACTCTCAGTTTCAATGGTTCCGTTCCGTGAGATTATTACCTGGACCGAGTATTGCAATCAGCATCCTAAAAATTGCCCCTCGTTTTTCTTTATTTTCTTCCCTCTATTCTTTTTCTTTTTAAATTTTTTTTCATAGTTGCGACAATCTGGTCTTTTTTTTTTTTTTTTTTTAAATTTTCGACACTTCTTCCAGTTTTGGACCATGGGGGTCTTTCATTATTACTTGCTTGTTTCATGTTCTCTCTCTCTCTCTCTCTTTTTATTTTTTGGGTACGTGGATTATGGTTGACCCTTCTATAATATCGATTGAAGATTCCTCGTACTCAAAGTCAACGGCAATGGGGATGTTCTCAACTGCCTTCGTTTTGTCTTTTGTGCAACCAATCTATCGACAGCGATGCTGAAAACGCCGCGATGAGGACAGATTGGATCACGATGGTTACAAGTATAGTCAAGATCCGAACTTTGTTAAATGTCATATAAGGAAAATCTAAAGAATGCAAACCTAGATTTAACGATAATATAAGTTGAATAATTGCATGCCTCGTGCGTGATCATTTATGGCGGCTTCATTTAGGGGCGAAACCGAGTCAAACTACTCGCGATTCACCCGGGTTGGACTCGATGACTACTCTATCAGGCTAGCTTAATTGCTTGCCGAGCTCGAGTTTGTTGTCAAGCTTGAACTTGTCAACGCTTGGCTAGATAGAGTTGTGAGTCTTATCGAGCTTTCGTTATCTTTTCACGAAATACTTGATAGTTACAAAAAATAGGCACAAAATGCCTGAATATTACATGATATTTGAGCTTATGCAACTCGCGCTCGAGCTTTATTTGTAAGTTTATCGTATTCTACTTGAGTTCGAGTATCTTGACTTTCTCATCAAGTCAAGCTCAAGCAAGAAAATTAATATTTGGTCGAGCTCAAGTTGAGTTTCGAGCACCGACTACGAGAGACGAGCCGAGCTCAAACTTGGCAATATATCTAACTCGATTACATCCCCGGCTTGGACCAATTATGGTGAAGTAGACATTGTTGCGGTAAAATATTGATTTTTTTTTCTTAAGAGTGTTAGAATCAAACGAAAACTGAATTGAAACCATAATTGATCCAAACCGAATTCTCGAACTGAATTCTCGTAAAATTTCAGTTCAATTTAGATAATGAAAAAATAACCATTTTTTATTCCGGTCCCAATAATTTTGAACCGAAAATGGCCCATCTTCCTAATATTATGATTCACACAATCTATCTCATTTCCATTTAACCTCTTTTTAATATTTCAAAAAAGAAAACCCAAAAACCAACCAATCCGATTTGTACTGAACCGAGTTTTTATTTGGGTTATATTTAGTTTGAGATGTGATTATGTTCAAAGTTAAGGCACACTCAAATGGTTCAATTCGGCCCAAATAGTTCAATTCAGTTCAAATTTCCTGAAAATTCGAACCGAATTGAACCATTAACTTCCTTACTTTTCCTTATTATTGGTGCTGCACAAGTACGTACTTCATCTTCGATTGGAGAAGGACTTCCTTCAGCCAGTCCTCTAATCGATGTATTACAAACATGGGAGTACTTTACGTTCGGTAAAACTTTCAAGTGGCTGATAGCTGATGTTCATATTTAAAACCTATCAATTAGAGGCCAGTTTCCCCATGGCCATGAAAGGAGGAAAATAAGGTCCTACTTCGGACTTTCTAGCTCTAGTATAGGGTGCATCTTATCCGCTAGACCACATCACCACGATGGTAAGTCTCTAAACTCGTTTATTATATCATGGCCAACCTAACAACGTCAACAGCAAACTTCTCTTTTTCGAAGTGTCACTTTCATTTTGAAAATTTAAGGAAGAGGGGTTTAATCCTATGAATTTGAGATCCCTCCTTGAGATATTCTCCGACATCAAAGCTAGATCAGATACCCCAAGTGAAATGACGACTCCGCCGTTCGGCAGTAAATGCATGATTCAAGGCAATTTTTGGATGCATCGGGAGCATGTGAACGAAGTATACTCTTGCTCTTAGATTATTCGGGTGCTATTTGGGACACAAGCACTTCAAGGGTTTAGATGCTTTGGGCCCGGACTTAGATGGAGAGATGTACTACCAAAATTAAGAACCTTTTTGCTGCTTCCTCCTAAGAGACTTGTTGACACCTATTTTTGCAAAAAAAAAAAATCAATCAAAGGAAAAATAAAAAAAAAAAAATTAATTAATATATACTTTTTATTATTTTTTTAATTTTTATAAAAAAAAAAAAAAACGAAATCGATCGGGTCGGGCCGAATCTAGCCTTGGCCCGACCCGCCCCCTTTCCTTTCCTTTTCTTTTTCCCTGTGCAGGGCCCAGCCCATCTCCTCCTCTAGCCCAGCCCGCGAGCAACTTAGTCGTCTTCCCCAACTAGTCTTCGCTGCAAGACCTGCAAAAAAAGAGGAACAGAAACAGAGCAGCAACAGGTGGAGCAGGGAGATCGGCGACAGGCGAGCGGCGTGATCCACGGGTCGGGGATGCAGTCCAACCGGCAAGCTGGCAGCTGCCGAAGCCATGTGCGCTTGCCGGTCGAGCATAAATACCAGAGGAGAAGAATCGACGAGAGGAGGGGCGGGGACACCACAAAAACGCCCGGACCGAAGACATAGGGCAAGAGAGGGAGACAGAGAGAGTTTTTGGCCGTCGCCTGGAGCACACCCTTTGCTCGCGGTCTGAACCAGAAGCAGCAGAAGAAAAGGGTCAAGTTGTTCGGGTTTGACCTAACGACGATCTCCGCTTGTGAGAACGGAGACGAAGAAGAGGGATCATCGTTGGTCTTGACCTCCAACACGCACTGACCGAAGAAGCTCTTCGAGTGCCCGTACTCTGCCAAGACGTTTGCAAACTCACAGGCCTTGGGAGGTCACCAGAACGCCCACAAGAGGGAGAGTGAGAGAGTGAGCCTGAGAGAACGTTTCGCCGTCACTTAGAGCACACCCGTTACTCACTGTCCAAACCAGGTAGGCTTCCCAAAGCCGTGCGTTTCTTTTCGAGGTCTCAGGCCGGAGCTCGCGGCTGACCAGTTCGCGCGAACTCCGGTCCCACTGGTCTTCCACGAAAGCTTTTCGATGTCCTGGTATATGTTAGACGTCTAAATTTGTGTCAAGTCCATATCAAGTATGAGAATCCTTTGATTCATTTATGTATGCTGATCGTTTGTTGAAATGTCTCAAAGAGAACATATTTTCCTCTGATTTTTAGTCACTGAAATGTGTAGTGATAGGTTTTGCTTAATGGCGATGTTTTACTAATCTCAACACATGCTGTGGTTCGATGTGTTTTTCCCTTTTGTGGAATCTTGTTCGATGCCTTTGTGGTCTTCGTGCGGTAAATGTTGGGATGTTCATAAGCGAGAGTAGATGGTGGACGGGTGATGATGGAATCTCGGTTATGTTGGTTTGGAAGTGTTATTAGCCTTTTGATTGCCAGAAGTTCACATTCAATCTTCGGTCTTTTTTTGTTCTGCAATAACAGTAGCAAGAAAACCGCGTGAGGCCGAATAAAGTGGTCAGTAAGAGATGGTTTTGAGCTTATTTTGGTCAAATTAAAAAGGGCGTTGCTGTAGGTTAGCGCGGCTTTTGTTTTAGAGATAATATTTGGATGCGGATGTTGGATGATGGGAATATGGTCTATGGATTTTTGAGCTCCATCGTGTCTTCATCGGTTGGGTTAGAGGAGTTTAATGGGGCTGGTTTCGCTTTAACTTTAGCGGGTTTGGGTAACTTTGGGCGTGCAGAAGTCGCGGGAAGAAGAAGACCAGAGAAAGGTAAAAAGAAAACAAAAAAAGAAAAAGCGAAAAGGTGCAGCGAAAAGTTTTAAAAAAAGAGAAATAGGGAAGCGAGAGCGAAGGCTAGCTTCGGGAATGAGGAGTGCAGAAAATGAAGCAGCAAAAAAAAAAAAAAAGAATAAAGAAAAGCCAGAAAATAACAAAACCAAAATTAAAAAAGAAGAGAGGAAAGGAAAACCAAAAATAGAATAATAAAAAGAAAATCAAAAGAAAAAGAAAAGTAAAAAAAAAAGAGTAAAACCAAAAGAAGTGCAGCATTTCGAATGTGGAAGGGTTTTCTGCAGAGAAAGAGTGCAGCACAAAAAGACAAAACCGAAAAGGATAAAAAAGAGAAAAGAATTAAAAGAAAATAAAAAGAAAAAAATGCAAAAAGTGCACTAGGGTTTTCTGATGAGGATGGAAAAAGAGTTAAAAAAAATTCATGGGCTTTTATAATTAATTCCGAACGGCCTTTTAGGGTTAATATTTTTAGTTTAACACGATACAATATGGTTTGGGTCTGTTTAGTTGGGTCGGGTCTCATGACCCGGTTCGCCCCTTTTTAAGTTAAAAATTATTAAAAAAAAAAATTAAATTAATTAAAAAATAAAAAAATTAATTATTAAAAAATTGAAAAAAAAAAAAAAATTTAAAAAAAATAAAAAATAAAAATTTTCGAAAATCTAAAAATGATGGGGTTCGGTTAGGATTTGTCATGTATTCCTTTTTTAATGTAATTAGGCTTTTATTTATTTGCACATTAATTATATTGCATGTTTAATTTATATATTTGACTACGTTTGCATTGTTTAGTTACTTGTGTTAATTTTGCTGCAATTAGGATCCTGGTAGCTATGGTTGTTATTTTAATGATTGTGCACCTGCATGGCCACCTCACATGTTAGTGGATAGGTACAAAATCAATTCAGACTGCCTGATAAAAATCATTTCTTTTAAAATGAACAAGATTAGGTACAGAAAGACTAATTGGTTAATTAGTGTAATCAAGTCCCCGATCCTAGGCTCTCTGGTTGCGTAGGAAGTGAGGCACGCTCCCATGCCTCACTTGGTTTCTAGCCGACCCCAATAGGCTAGTGGCGACTCCTTTTGTGCAAATTTTTTTAAAAAAATAATATCCCAATGTCACGCGGGGTATGGGGCTTGGAGGCCGCACGGCAATCGCGGGGCCTTAGGCCCGTCTTTTAGGCGATACCCCTAAACCTGTTCCCTCCCCCCGAGGGTAGGTCGCGACAAGACTTTACATTGATTTTGTAAAAAATTAATTGTCAATAAACCACAAGTGAAATACATGAGTTCTTTTCACACAAATGGTAACAGCCATCACCAAGCGATATGGTTGCGATCTGGTCCATCTTTGCTCATTTGGCATCTTAGAAGCCTGGTAACTAGGGCCAGGCATTGGTCGAACCCTCCTGCCCCTATTGGATCATCGATTGACCTAGCCAATACATTCTTGAACTACATGATAAAGACAAGCGATCTTTTCTGCGTGAAATCACGTGACTCTATAATGAATTGAAAAACTTAAGAGTGGTGTGCTAAGATTAGTTTTACTTAAGCCAACCGATCTTGTGACATCTTGAGTCCCATGTTGATCTTGAGAGATTTTGCCAAGTGACTCATTAGTTACCACTTGCATCACCATCCCAAGTTCATAGATTAAAATCTTGGGACGAGTAGTCATCATCACCTGGTGTGACTGCTCAAAATACTCCTCTTGGTATCCACGTGAATCAGGTCGGATCGTTAAAAACTCTTGCAAGGTAGTTGGCAGCCGGAATTGAACTGTTTTGTTTTGATGAATAATCCATGCCATCCGGCCACAAATGCAAAGAGAATTTAGGAGTTCAAGTAGAAGGAGAGGCAGTGCTTGATACCACAATTCACATCTGAAAACACGATTACAAAGGAGCTCGAGCTTCTAAACCATACACAATAGCCTTATTTGCTCATTAATCCCAAATCAGAATTTAAAAAAAAAAAAAAAAGAGGAAAAAAAAAAGGGAAAAAAAGAAGAAGAAAGAAAAATAGAAGAGGCTGACAAACTCCCAAACAAACCCAGATACCATTTGGCCAATATGAAGATCCAAAACCACGAAATTCAACCTTATAAACTAGAAGCACTTCTTGTGAACGATGGATGGGCCAGATTCATCATACTCTGCCCTTGTCACCCACATCTGCATCCAAAAAGTTTCAGAACCAAAATGACTATGAGAATTGTTTTCCTCTGGTGGAAATGTTGAAGAAGATCAACAAGAAAAGAAAAAAAATAAAGACTAATAGCGAAAGCTATATTGATTTTCCAAGATCGAAGTCAGCTTTTTTCTAGTGCTACAACTTTGATGGTCGATGCTAAATGAAGTTCTATGACTACGGTCGTGATGATTATTGACAAGAAAGAGAATTTCAGAACTCTTGAGACAGCAGATCAGATATCATAAGTTCTCGCGTGAGGTAATATGTCGCATACCTGGTGGAATGAGGTTAGCGAAGCGAGAACCGACCCTCCGAGCCAAACACTGTACTTCCTCTCCGGAGGCGCCACCACCTTGAATTTCATGTTCTTTGGAATGAGATCCGCAATCTCTTTATTCAGGCGGTCGGCTATTCCAGGAAGCATGGTAGACCCACCGCTGAGCACAATGCTTCCGTACAAGTCCTTCCTGATGTCGATATCGCACTGCATTATTGACCTGTACAAGGTCTCGTGGATCCCCGGCGCTTCCATTCCGATGAGCGACGGCTGGAACAGGATCTCGGCGCACCGGAAACGCTCAGATCCAATGGTCACCACCTGCCCGTCGGGCAACTCATAGCTCTCATCAATCGCCGAGCAGCTGTCAGCAGTCTCGAGCTCCTGCTTGTAGTCAAGCGCCACATACGCGAGCTTCTCCTTGATGTTGCGGACGATTTCTCGCTCTGCCGACGTGGTGAATGTGTAACCTCTCTCGGTCAAGATCCTCATCAGAGCATCGGTCAAATCCCGCCCGGCAAGGTCGAGCCGGTGGATGGCATTGAGCAGCTTATAACCTTCGTAGATCGGGATGGCATGGGTGACTCCATCACCGGAGTCCAGCACAATACCTGGATGACAGCAATATGATCACCCCTTTGTTAAAGAAGGGAACACCTGAAAGGATCTGAATCAAAAGCTAAAACTCTTTTGTCAGACGATAGACGTTGAGAAAGCTATCCATACATATGGCTCTCAGAACTCGATGGTTTAATCTTTTTTCGATGGAATTGCAACAGACCTGTGGTGCGACCAGTGGCATAAAGGGAGAGAACCGCCTGCATGGCGACATACATGGTGGGGACGTTGAAGTTCTCGAACATGATCTGTGCCATCATCTCCCTGTTTGCGTTTGGGTTGAAGGGCGCTTCGGTGAGGAGCACCGGATGTTCCTCAGGGGCGACCCGCAGCTCGTCGTAGAAAGTGTGGCCCCAGACCTTCTCCATGTCATCCCAGTCCTGAACAATCCCATGCTCTATAGGGTACTTCAAGCTGAGGATACCCCTCTTGGACTCAGCCTCATGGCCGATGTAAGTGTCTTTCATGCCCATACCAATCATGACGCTGGCATGCCTTGGCCGACCGATTATGCTGGGGAAGACGGCCGCCGGAGCATCATGTCCAGCGAATCCCGCCTGTTCAATGCAACCGATATGCGAACAGGACAATAGCTTTACACGCTCTGTGAAAATCTATGACTAGAGCAATAGAAGCAATGGACTCCATACAATTTTCTCATCAACAGACGTCGTACTCACCTTAACCATTCCAGTTCCATTGTCAATGACAAGGGCCTCCCCGTCTGCCATAATCTTGCTCCCTTTCTTCGTGCGAGCAATCCAGGATGCAATACCGCTCTGTTGAAGCGTGAGTGACGATTACAAACTGAGATTGGCTCGACACATGAGCCCTTCGTATCCTTCGTTTGATCTCAACGACCTTCGCTTTGTCCTTTTTTGCCATCCTCAACGGCCACATGTGGTCCTGAATGGATTGCGTGAAAAGAGGCAGGCAAGAGAATATATATAAAGCAACTTATTTTCTTAGCAAGTTCAACACCAGTTTCATTTTCGTTTTGGTCAACCATGGAACCATGAAAACGAAACACGTTCCCGTCACATCGACCTAAGTTTGGTTTCCCATGTTGATGTGTTTTCTCCATCTTATACGGGTTCGACTGGAGAATCATGTCCGCAAAACGAATTATATTTCAAAGATCGGCTTTTCAAGTGTCACTTACATGAGTTCTCTTCTCTGCTGCATGTCGGACCTGGAAAAGATGGCTCACCCTTTTTTTTTTTTTTTTATAAATGCTACAAACGGACCATCTGCCCTGCATGAGCGACTACAGAGACCATCCCCACACGCTCCAAAGACGGCTCACCCTTTCCCCTGTAATGCTCGCATACCCTGGGTCGTGCCCTCAGCTTGAAACGTTCCGTCGCTTCCATGTTGTCATCGTTAGACTTTAAAGCCGACGAACTAGCAAGATACCAAACCTATGTTTACTCCCTCCTCTCTCAAGAGGTGACCGGGTCGAACATCGGGTCTGATCTGTCACCCAAACCTGGCCATAACAACATGAAATTTAAATGGAGATTTTTGGGCTGCACTGGCCTCTCTCGGGTAAGAACATTGCCCAAGCCACCCGGGCTGAGTAAACTGCCTACTTGTTGATCACGTCTCCTGTCGGTAAGGGATGTGTACTAGCCACAAGGCTCAGACTGCAGATGCAATGGAGATGAAGAGCTGAAGAAAAGGAAACAAAGGAAGGGGAAAAGCAGTTGCCCGCACGGGGATCGTTCAACGCAAATGGAGGTGCGAACGCTACTTTTATCTAACACAGGAAACCTTAATACTTCCGACATTTCAAGTTTTAACGCAGAAAACCTTATAATGCAACTGCATATGAATTATTCTTAATTTTGTGAAAACTCAAAACTGTTGTTCCTTTCTCACTCTCAACAGTTTCGAAACGAAGACATAACGAGAAGCAATATGTAGCTAACAAGATGCAACAAAATTACCCTCTGTCTTCCCTATTCAGCTTCTTGTGTCCGCCGACAACAATTGTGACAGAGCTCGAGCTTCAGACTGATAGTTTTATTAATTATCAACAAAATCTGGGTGGGATTCCAGGTATGGAATTTTTTTTACAAAAACTGATGCGAAAGCCATCATTTGGTAACAAGCCATTTGACATAATCACAATTCCTGTCATATTTTAACATGCCAAGAAACAAATTGCATATACCGCCGCAAGTTTTTGTTATTTCGGTCTTGTTAGATGTCTTGTATTCCTAGAGTTACCCAAATAAAAAACTAAATCTCTTTGTAACTAAGCAATGAAATCTTGGGAAATAAAAAATCTTGCACTCCAGAGAGATGTCTAAATAAAACTGCAACCATCAAATCTGGAATCATTATCCATCAAGCAGTCCACAGTGATGGTATACACTACACATACCACAAAATAGACCAAACAAAAGCAAACGCAAATAAACTGCCAACCAAGCCAATACCATCTGCCCAATCTCACGATCCAAAGCCACAAAATGCAGGGAGGTTTTTTCTGGGAAAAAGAGGGGGAGAGGGGGGGGGATAAAAGCAGCCTCATAAACTGCAACTACATATCTAGAAGCACTTCCTGTGGACAATGGACGGGCCAGATTCATCGTACTCTCCCTTTGATATCCACATCTGCATCCAAATAATTTTAAGACCAAAATAAGCGTAAGAATTTCCGTCCTACACAGGAAGCAGCTTACAGAAAACACACATGGCAGAATGACCACTCGGAGAAGTTTTGGATCCCCCAGGAGTTTATGTTCTTGGTACCACATTACTCATCATGAGCATTGACCTAATTGCTTTCAACACTACCTTTACCGTCAGTAAGGGATGATTGTGTTTGACAAAGAAAATAAATATGCTAGGAGGACCCAATATACTTTCTCAAGCTCCTATGCCACTTAACCGTCATGCTTCAACCAAAAACCAGAAGGTTAGGAAACTAAATTCAGGAAACCTCAACACCATTTTCAGTTGCTACTAACTTGAGAAACCCAAGAATTTTGTTTTTTGGTTTGTTCTTCCCTATTAACCGATTCTCTCCTCTATTGAGAAATTTTGAAGAAGCTTTCCACAAAAAAGAAAAGAAGCAGCAAACATGAATTTTTCTAAAAATACTCTGGGCTTTCTAGTGCTACATGTTTTCATCAGTACCCAATAGATTACAACAGAGACAAAAGATCTCAAAATAGAGATTAGATGAATATAAGCAATATGTCTGGTACCTGCTGAAAGGTGCTAAGAGAAGCAAGAATGGACCCTCCAATCCAAACACTGTATTTTCTTTCTGCAGGAGCTACAACCTTGATCTTGACACTGCTCGGTGCAAGAGCAGTGATCTCCTTACTCATGCGGTCAGCTATTCCTGGAAACATAGTAGATCCACCACTAAGCACGATGTTCCCATACAGGTCTTTCCTGATGTCGACATCACTTTTCATGATTGAATTGTACATGGTCTCATGAATTCCAGGTGCTTCCATTCCAATAAGCGACGGTTGGAACAGGACTTCGGCACATCGGAAACGCTCAGCTCCAATTGTTATTACCTGTCCATCAGGTAACTCGTAGCTTTTCTCAATTTCTGAACTGCTTTTAGCAGTTTCAAGCTCCTGCTCGTAGTCGAGAGCCACGTAAGCAAACTTCTCCTTAATGCCCCTGACAATTTCACGTTCTGCTGTTGTGGTGATTGAATAACCTCTCTCTGTCAAGATCTTCATCAGAGCATCTGTGAAATCTCGCCCAGCAAGGTCAAGCCGAAGGATGGCATGGGGCAGTGCATAACCTTCATAGATTGGAACCGTGTGGCTAACTCCATCACCAGAATCTAGCACAATACCTAGACAAGAAAAATAATTCCTTTGTCAAGACAACATCACCTACAAGAATCAATTTAAAGTTAAGATATCAGCATGCGCAGACGCAGTATAATGCAGGATTCATTTGTTGTCAGAGTACCACTTTCACCAATTTATGAATTCTAGGTCCGACAAACCTGTAGTACGACCACTGGCGTATAGGGAGAGCACAGCTTGTATGGCAACAGACATAGCAGGGACATTAAATGTTTCAAACATGATCTGTGTCATCTTCTCCCTGTTTGCTTTAGGGTTGAGGGGTGCTTCAGTAAGGAGCACCAGATGTTCTTCGGGAGCCACGCAAAGCTCATTATAGAAAGTGTGATGCCAGATCTTCTCCATATCATCCCAACTGCTAACGATTCCATGCTCTATAGGATACTTCAAGGTAAGAATACCACTCTTAGACTGTGCCTCATCTCCAACATAAGCATCTTTCTGGCCAATACCGACCATGACACCCGTGTGCCTCGGACGACCAACAATACTGGGAAAGAGAGCCCTTGGAACATCCTCTCCAGCAAAACCAGCCTGTCAAATCAGATCATCACATGAGCACAGGTGCCACAATGCACCCCAGGAAAATCCACAGCAATGTACATGTGCATCAGTATTCTCACCTTAACCATGCCAGTTCCATTATCGACAACAAGGGGCTGAATGTCTTCTGCGTCTACCATTTTCTAATGCTGATCAAAGGAGAAACTCTAACTGATTAATATGAGAAAATATCATCCCGATAGGTAAGTTTTAATAGATCCACAATGATGTTTCATCATAGAAATATCTGAGGACAATACATAACTATATAATGAACTGCACACAATGATCCAACAAAGCTAACTGCACCGAGCTTTTGTGGAGACACCAAGATAAATTTTCAGGGAGATCTAAGCCCATACCCACGAATAGAGATACCTTTAGTACCTTTCTTTTTTGGTCGGTCCTACTCTATTCTTACTCTAACTTTCATTTTTAGACTTTTACCTTGTCTCCTTATAGAGCGTGAGAGTCGAAACTCACTTTTGAAATTAAATCGTCCCCACTCCAATACTCGTAAGAAGATGGGAATTCGAACCTCCTACCTCCCTTTCCACGTTGGAAGGGTGGCCACTAAGATAAACCCAGTAGTTTACTTTAGTAT
The DNA here is from genome assembly GCA_014182715.1 of Eucalyptus cloeziana. Classification (NCBI taxonomy): domain Eukaryota; kingdom Viridiplantae; phylum Streptophyta; class Magnoliopsida; order Myrtales; family Myrtaceae; genus Eucalyptus; species Eucalyptus cloeziana. The sequence continues at coordinate 52,590,733 of CM024636.1, read as the reverse complement.
CTTTTTAATTTAAAAAAAAAAAATTAAAGCCTAAAGGATATATTTTTAATTATGCAGGCTCTAATCCTCACCGTCCAACACCAAAACAATGAAATGCTAACTCCAAATAATACACTAGCCAGGACAGAAAATTCAAGAATTTTAGAAGAAATCCTCCAACTGCCGTAACAGTAGAGGAAAGGAATAACAGAGAGTGACAGGAATCTTAAAGACATTCATGGATTCTTCAACCCATTACAGTCGTCGAGCTTTTCTCATCCAACATGCAAAAATAAACTGTAACCAATTAGCTAATTAAAGAAATAGGATGGTGGAGATAGTCTCAGCCCTCCTAAGAACTCTAAACTTTTACATAGAAAGACATCAATTTTATTATGCGTGAGGCAGATATTCCCTGTTTTTCTTGTGATGGCTTCAAAAATCTTGATTGCTGATCATGCTTTAACTCGAAACACCGCAACAGATCGCTTTTATCTGCACCAACTCTGCATATATTCACCGAAGGAATCTCCTTCCGATGCCTCGAAACAGATTAAGCTAAATCGTCCCGAGTTCCTATCTTGGTCTCGCACGATCCGTTGATTCAGTGGAAGGTTCCGCACGCGCTCAACAATCGGCAAAGCCATCACACGGTGCGAAACGGTGAAATTCAAAGGCGAACCGCGTAAACCAGCTCCTAGACTTCACCGAAATTCGACCGGTAACACGCCAGCTCATCGGTCAGAACGGACGAAGGAACGAAACCCAACTTCGAGTTACGTGCGAAAGGGTCGGATTCCATTCGGTTTACCTTTTCGTTCTCTGATTCAGAACCGAGCGACAGCGTCCGAAGCAGAAGCAGAGAGACAAGCTGCAGTTCAGAGTTCAGACACGCCTGACCAACGACACGATCGTCCGAGTGTCGTCCACGGCAAGAAAGATACGGTGACTCTTACGGGTAATTCTTGAAGATTCGAAAGAGATTTTATACTTATTGAAGAGAAAAAGTAAATAGAAAAATAAAATGATTAATATCACAAAAAATTTTAAAGGTGCGCTTGCTAACATTTTAATTCACGGGAATAATTTCTGTTTAGAAATAAATTTTTTTTTTTATTTTTGAGAACAAAAAAGTAGATTTATTTTACTTTTTATTTTTGTATCAAATTTATTTTCTAATCACTTTTCTATTCCAAAGGATAGAACAATTAAATGATCTTATTGAATGAATTTCAGTTTTTTTTTTTTCCTTTTTTTGTTCTTAGAAATAAACAGAAAAAAATATGTCTAAAACAGATCCTATGAATTTTGTTGCATTATATAAATGTAATAATATATGATAGATGGAACTAAAATAGAGGGCATATATATTACACATGTTCAAGTTTAATTTTTTCGCAACAAAAAAATAAAAAGGTCAGAGATATTTGAAAACAATTAGGGCATTTGTGTCACAATGAGCATAATTTAATAAATTTTATGGAATTTGCTATAAAAAGTATACTACATATTTATAGGTGTCTTCTAAGAAAAGTGTACATGTCCAATGACCAATTTCAACCATAGCAAAAATAATAATCTCCTCAATAGAGGAACATAAGATTGATATTCAAAATGAAAATGTGAAATTGGACAAAAAAATACATGGCTTGATTACAATTTTTAAAAGTTTTAAAATTTGATTTGTGACATCGTGGATATTCCGATCTTATAATTATAAACGGACTGTTATGGGCTTAGACTATCGAAAGCAGGCCAAATGACAAGCTTGATGAGTCGTAAGGAAAGTGTGTGCTTAAGGAGTTAATGGGTTATGTTAAGACAACAAGCATGAGCTCGATGGGCCAAAGGATGGGCCACAAATTTGGGCCTATCATGGGGCGGGCTTGTTGACACCTATTCTTAAACAAAAAAAAAAAAAGAACAAAAAAGAAAAAGAAAAGAGAAAAAAAAACAAAAAAAAAAAAAAAAAAAGAAGGAAAAAAGAAGAAGAAAAAAACGCTTAGGGGTCGGGTCGGGCCGGATCCGACCTTGGCTTGACCCACCTCTCTTTCTTTATTTTTCCCCTGCGCTAGGCCTAGCCCAGCCCAGCCCAGCCTTCTTTTTTTTTCTCCCTCATGCGGCCCACCACAGCCGGTCATCCTCCCCCTACCATCTTTTGCGCATGGAGGGACCTGCAAAAAGGAAAAGCAGCAACAGTAGCAGGGGACATAAGGGACAGGGGTAGAGCCAACCGGGAATTGGTGGTTGGGATGCAGCCGGTGCTACAAGGGGTCTTCACATGCAGACCTGCAGAGAAGAAAAAGGAGAGAAACCAAGGGGCGACGGGGGGGGACGAGAGAGGGAGAGAGAGTGAAACAAGAGGAAGAGAGGGAGGACGGGGCCGGGGAAGGAAGCTGAGGAGGAGGAGACCCCCGGGATGCCCTATTGCCTTCGGTGAGCCACCTAATTGATGCCGATTGCTGCCGTCTCCTCGGAACCTAGGTAAACATTTCGCCAAACACTTGGTGTGCGTAGTGTGGTACCTAGTTGGTCGGAGCTCCCTCGACCATTTCGAGCGAGCTTCGGCCCCTCACTCGTCCCCACTACGTTTCCATTTGTCCTGGCACGCCTCATTAGCTTCCTGGATCCATGCTCGGGTCTTAACTGAGTGAAAACTCCTTAGGATCCACATCGCACTCCACTTGTTCGCTGTAATGCCCCACTCGAAACAGCCTCATTTGCCCCCTTTCATGTGAAGTTCCGGCAAGGTTAGTTGGCCACAGGGGTGGCGTCACTGACTAGCCGGAGCTTGCTACCTCGCCTGACTAGGATGGTGCCTTATCACCGCCAGAGAAGTCGCCTACCTACCGTCGTGGCATCCGTTATTGTGACTAAGCAATCGCGACCAGAAGATGTGGGCTGAGTTGGGCCAGATCACAGATTTAGCCTACTCGGCCTTCTTCGCATGGGCCCATCTAGGGAGCCCTCTTGCAAGAGGATTGGGCCCCCTAATTGGCCCAATCTAGCCGCACGAAGGCTTGACCAAGGTTGGTCAGGCTTGGCCCTTACGGGCGGGTTGATTGGCCCGCCTCCAAGAGGGTCACCCCTAGGTGGGTCTGACCAATCCGCCCCAATCGGGTTGGACCCGATCCGGCCCAGCCGAAAAAATAATATATATTTTTTTTAAATTGAAAATTTAAAAAATGCAGGGTTTGGTTGGGAATTGTCATGTCTTATCTTCTTAGTGTAATTAGGCATTTATTTACTTGTATATTAATTATATCTCATGTTTAATTTGCATATTTAATTACGTTTTGAATGTTTAATTGCACGTGCTCAATTCTACTGCAATTAGGATCTTGGTAGCTATAATTATTATTTTAATAATTGTGCACTTGCATGATCAACTTACAAGTTAGTAAATAGGTTTAAAATCAATCTAAGCTGCCTGACAAACATTCTCTTTAACGAACAAGATTATGTATCAAAATGGCACTAATTAGTTAATTAGTGTAATCAAGTTCCCGACCCTAGATTCTCTGGTTGCATAGGAAGTGAGGTACACTCCCATTCCTTACTTGGTTTCTAGCCGACCTCAATAGGCTAGTGGCGATTCCTTATTGCGAAATTCTTAAGAACACCTCAATGTCGCGCGAGGTAAGAGCTTGGGAGAGCACATGTCTAATCATGGACCTCAGGTCCATCCTTTAGGTAATGCCCTTAAACCTGTTCCCTCTCCCGAGAGGTAGGTCGTGACAAGGCTAAGGCTTGGGCTTGATAGGGCCAAGGATTAGGCCCAATAGGCTGTGAAATGAACCCGATGGACCCATGATGTGTATTAAGGCTCGAGAATTGAAATTTTACAATCAAAATTTTAGAATAGTCATTGGATCTTGCTAAAATTTATAAGCGACTATAACTCCTTAAACGAACGCTAACTTAAGTATTTTTCTCGCGATTATTCTTAGTTTATGATCGTAGACTAACGTCAAGATATTAACACATAAATTAGGCTCATATGAACCAATAGATCCTTGTAGCATGAAGAAACTGAGAATTGATGGGTTCGGGACAAATTAAGCAAAAAACATTATAAATAAGTAGGCTAATTACTACAAAGATTAGGACTTAACTCCAATTTTTCCTTGAGTGCCAAATGTCAACCGTGAGGGAGAATGCATGTAAGGAAACTACATCCCCCATCTTCTCACAATTTCTTCCATTTGAAATCCACCCAGGAGACACCATCATTGATCTTTCTTAATGATTTCATTTCCTTGGGATTTAAAACAAGAACATACACTCACACTTTGGTCTCCTCAGCGTTTGCGCTCCCTAACTAACCCATTTCTCTCTCCTTTTCCTCTCCCTTTCTTTCTCTTTTGCCTAAGCTAGAGCAGAACCGAAGTCCATCATCTTCAGCTGCTTCTTCTTCTTCTTTGAGTGGAGTTGTGAGAGTTGTTTCGTGGAGAAGAGCGACTTGCGAGTGACACCATATCATCAAGTAAGGAAGTTGTGGGGTGCTAAACTCGATTTTATCGGTTGATTGCTGAGAGAATTTGTGGAGCGAGCTAGACAATGGTAAACTAGATTTGATGCGTCTGTTTTAGGTATGTGCAGACTAGTTGAGAGTTTGGATGACGTTTTGAGAGTTTGCATGTGAGAATTGAGGTTGAATGGTGAAGGTTCGGTTGTGAGGAAGCTGTGGATGATGGAATTGTTGCATAGGAGGGCTGTTTATGTGTAGATTCAAGTTGCATGTCAGTTTTTAGATGGCCACGAGTCAAGTTTAATTCGTGATAAAGCTGGAAGAGACCTTTTTTCGTTTTTTGATGGACACGGAATAGTTTAGAGATAATTTAAGGGGTAGTGAAGTTAAATACCCTTTTTCCCTAGTTTTTTTTTTTTTTTGGTCGAAAGTAGATAGTTCATTCGATTATCGAACATAACAAGTCTTACAAGACAATGATGGAGAAAATTCCAAACATAAAATTTCGAAAAGAGGTAAAGGAGGGGTGGTCAACCAATTTAGAGGAAGTTTGTTGGCACGGTGAGTCATTGCCAGCCAGTCCGCTGGTCTATTTGCTTCTCGGGGACAATAAACCACCGTAACATTTCTGCACGTTGCTAGTTCTTCTCTGCATTTTTGCACAATTTCTCTTAAGTTCCAAGGAGGCTTGGCCCAGCCCATTACCAGGTCCATGACAGGTAAACAATCACTTTCACAAGTCCACTTAAGTATTTGACTTCGAGTTCCTCCCACGTGCCTCGTTTGAAGCCCTTTCAAGTACAGGATCTCGTGCAACAGAGACTCAGCTTCAGCGTGTTGTGAAGAGGAAACCCTAGAATCGGAGACGAAGCCCTCGATGACTTGCCCCCGCGCATGATTCACATAAAATCAGCCCATGACATCGACATTCATCTTCATCTCCCTTTGTTCCTGGGTTCCAAAAGAAGTAGGTATACTGCGATTTGGGGGTTTTGAGTTCTGTTTCATCTGCCATCTGCTGAAGGTGATGTGTTGTTCATGTGCTAGATCCAGTAGATCGGCTGGTTGTGGTCGTTTTGCTCTGAAGATCTAGTTGTTTTGAGCCTTCCAAATATTCCAAAGGACCATTCCTGTGAGCTCTCGTGCAGGTAAGTCACTGTTAGCGTCGAATACTCCCATCAGCCATTGATCAAAGCGCTTTATGTGGCTTGTGGTGTTGACGCCCTTGAATCGTTGGTCCTCCCAAATCTCTTTGGTCCACTTGCACAATAGAAAAAGATGTTTTGTGGTTTTTATTCTCGAGTAGCATAACGGGCATAACGGGCCGGGTGGTATTTTTCATTTTGACAGAAGCTCCAGAGGAAAGTTCGAATTTTCGGGGATACGGTAAGGCTCTAGATTTGAGTCCATAAAGTTCGTGGGGGCTTGAAGGAACATCATGCCCTGTTTTGGTTTATGCTTAGAGTTGTTGGGTAAGCTCTGTTGTAGCCGCTCTTTACAGAATACTTTCCTGCCTTGTTTCCTGTCCATACTAAACTGTTCGGCTTAGGGTTCTGACTCAGGGGGATTGCTAAAATCTCATTAGCGATGTTTGCATCAAAAAGATGTTGTATTTTCTGTTGTTCCCAAGCTCTAGAGTCTGCATTAATCAATTCTGACACCAAGATAGGTTCTTGTTGATTTGCTGGTCCTCCAATAACCCCATGCTCTAACCACTTGTCTTCTCGAATTTTAATAGATTTTCCATCCCCCATTGACCATTTAATATCTACTTCTATTGTGTCTTTTCCAAGCAACAGGCTCCTTTCAGAACTATGCTCCACAAGGCTGTTGGAGAATTGGATAATCTTCAGGCTTGCTTACCAAGCATTGCACGGTTGAGGGTTAGCAAATCTTTAAACCCCAACCCTCCATCCTTTCGAGTTTTTAAAACTTCCCAGTTTTTCCAATGTGTCCCTCGTTGAGAATCTCCTATCTACCACCAAAATGATGCAATTCTTCTTTCTATTGCTTGACAGATAGACATTGGCAGCTTGAAGATGGACATTGCGTAAGTAGGAATGGCCTGCACAATACTTTTAATCAGAATCTCCTTCCCTGCTTTGGTGAGGAGCTTTTCTTTCCAGCCCTCTAACTTTGAATTTACTCTCGCTAATATCCATGCGAACATTTCTTTCTTTGAGTGACCCAATTCCGTTGGAATACCCAGATATTTACCTGTTTTCTCAAATATAGGGACTCTCAGCTCATAGGCCATATTTCTTCTTAGAGATAAGGGACTGTTGTTGCTGAAAAAAACCCCTAATTTGTTTAAATTGACAGCTTGCCCCGATGCATAGCAGTACTGGTTAAGTATATATGCCAAATTTTGACATTCCATAATAGTGCCATCCAGAAAAAATATAACATCGTCCGTGAAAAGTAAATGAGATAGCATAGGACAGAACCTATTGAGCTGTATTCCTTTGATGCTGCCTTCTGCAATTGCTTTTTTCATCAACCAAGTTAAGACATTTGATATTAAGATGAATAAATATAGTGATAGGGGGTCTCCTTGTCTTAGTCCTCTTGAGGGGGAGAAGAATGGGGTGGGTTCTCCATTAATCTTCATACTGAATGACATCGTTGAAATACACTGCATGATTAGGGACACCCACTTTGCACAAAAGCCCATTTTCAGCATACAATCCTGTAAAAAATCCCATTCAATTCTGTCATATGCTTTTTGCATATCTAGTTTTAATATTGCTTGATATTTTTTATTTCTCTTTGTGATGCGCAACTGATGCAAGACTTCCTGCACTATAAATATGTCGTCCTGTATTTGTCTGCCTTGAACAAAGGCGCTTTGCTTTGGTTCAATAATGATTGACAACCACTTCTTTAATCTGTTTGCTAGGATCTTGGAGATAATTTTGTAACTGAAATTGCATAAGCTAATGGGTCTGAATTGGCCAATGGTCTCAGGATTTTTGACTTTGGGAATCAATGAAATATGGGTTTGATTAAGGTGGGGGTCAAGAGTACCTGTGTGGAAAAAGTTCTGCACTAATTGAAACAGGTCAAATTTGAGAATATCCCATGATTATTGATAGAAAAGCCCGTTGAAGCCATCAGGGCCAGGAGCTTTTAAAGCTCCCAATTGAAAAATTGCTGCGTGAACTTCCTTCATTGTGGGATTAACCACCAGTTCTTCATTGATGTTCTCGGCTATTGGAGAAGGGCACTGATTAAGGATAGGTTGGTAGTTTCTTGGACCCTCTAATTTATATAAATTCCTGTAAAATAATTGAATATGATTTCTAAGTACTACAAGATCTCGACACCAGCTGTGGTCTTCCATTTGCAGCATGGTAATTTTATTTCTTTGTCTCCGTTGTACAGTTATTGCATGAAAGAACCTAGTGTTTTTATCACCCCATTGCAACCACTTAATACGCGATCTCATGCCCCAGAATTGTTCTTCATGTTTCCTCAATTTTTCTATCTAGTTTATGATGTTATGAGCTTCCTTCCTGCTTGTGTGCTGGGCTGGTTGATTAGTAATCTCTATTAAAGCCTGATTGAGCTTTTTTATCCGCAGAGGTACATTGGCAAACTTCTCTTTGCTCCACTTTGCCAGCACTTTTGAAGTCTCATGTAGTTTCATTGAGAAACTGGGTTGGTTAAGGGATGTTGTGTTCTATATTTGTTGTATGAACTCATGATACTCCTCATGTTCCATCCAAAATGCTTCCATCTTGAAATCTCTCTTTCTTTTCTTTTTTTCAAGGTATAACCGAAGTACGAGAGGTGTGACATCCTAAATTTTCAATTCTGTTTTCTTTTGATTAAATCGAGCATTTCATTGACGCGTCTATAGGGCTATTCTCAGAACTGATCATTCTTGAGATAACTAGACTATCTGGAGAAATTATTAGGAATTTTAAGGCAATAGACTTGAGAATTTGATTAGGAATCGGCTTCTCGACCGTGTCCATCTTTAGAGGCCATTACGGCACAGTTAAAAATCGATTGGAAATCAAAGATAGATTGGATTGACAGTGATGTGTGGCTAATCGTGGGTGACACCACTAAATTAGAAAATTCATGTCAACCAGCACTAAACTGACTTTCTTATTGTTTTGGTACCCTGTGTCTGTATTTGGATCCTCGGAATTTTCACAAAAATCGAGAGTCGTCAATGAGTCGAGTGGGTTCATAGTGGCTCGAAGAAAATCGACCACGAGTTAATTGCACTTAAAAATATTTGAAAGTTACCCGGTAGCCTAGGTCATGCTAAAAACGCGTCGAATAGAAATTAACCGCCTATTCGAGTCCGATTTCAGAAATTGAAGGTTCTGTCATGTCACAATAAATTTTAGGAGCGTCGACTCAGTCTTAGAAGATTTTTCTAACACCCGACACTTTTTGGAAAAAGTCGTCACCGAATCGCTTCTGTGCAAAAAAAGCCAGTGATTATTATTGATAGCAAAATTGGGAAGTAAGATGGATATATGGGTGAGGAAAAATGTCAAGATGGTCTATGGATGACCAATTGAAATTATTGAGGCCAATTGTGACTAAATCAAGTGAGTGTGATGGTCCAATTGGAAGAGGTGGTCTTCAAATTCGTGTAACCCCCAAAGCCACAACCTTTGGACCACTTTGTCTTCTAGAAGAGGGTGTTTTGATGGCTTATTGAAGGCGCCGTATTCTTATACATGGCCAAGAGTGATTTTGGAAGATATTTTGTGAAATATCGCTCAAGTGGAGCCCCCTCACTTCTCATCTCTCTTATCTCTTCCCTCATCTCCATCATCTTCATCTCTCTCACCTCTCTACCATCCAAGACCCTCTCCTCTTCATTTTCGAAGCCCTCAAGCCAACAAGAAGACTAGCGAAGGAGCCGCGCGCCGTCGCACGCACGCTCCACCCGCGCCACCGCCTGGTTCTGCTCTAGCCGACCTTTTGTCAAAGATTCGAGTCAAAATTTGTCTTCCTGGATGAACCAGTGAACAAGCCACATATCGCCGTGAAAAGGACATCCATACCGTTCCAACAAGCCCAAAATCACCCCAAACGAAGCTGCCGTTCGTTCTGTACGGTCGCCGGAGTCCGCCGCTCGTCGGACCGTCTAGAAGCTGCCCGCCGGTACTGTTTTGCGTTTTCTTGCTGTTTCGCCCCATTTCAGCCCTTCATTTGCCCATTCCATCCACCCACAAGATCCCCAAGACCCCCGGGAGCCACCGGTTGCCAACCACCAACTCGCCGGCACTCCGATCGGCCCATTTTCGCCGTTGAAGCTGTTGGTCTCCTCTCTGTAGCCCGCAAACCAAACCCATGGTCCAGCCCATTGAGTCTTTAGCCCAAGATTTCAACAAAATCAATTTTAGCCCAAGAAGACAACAGCCCATATTCAATTGAATTGAAGCTCAAGTGAAGTTTAGTTAATTTCAGCCCAAAGAGAGAGCCCATTTTCGTTTAATTCTCGGCCCAAAGAAGCAGCCCCACAATTTAGTATTTTCAAGCCCAAGTGATTAAAGAAGTCAGCCCAATCTTGAAGTCCAAAGTTTCTTCGGGCTTGCAAAGTTCTTGGCCTGGCCCAAGTTCGGCCACCGTTGCGTCGTCGTCTCGGTGTCCCGGCCTTCGTTTAATGCAAGTGAGTTTTACTCACTAATGCTTTCTTAGTTTGTTAATTATACTTAGGGTTGGTTAGATTTAATTAAATGCAATTAGGTGGTTAGATTAGTTTAAATAAATTAGAGGTTTCATGATGCATGTTAGGTGGTTAGACATAGACATTAGCAAGTAGACATGCCATGTTATTTATCGAACGAGTCTCGGTAATTTTCTAGGCTCGTCTCGCTTCCAATCGTGCATTACGGGCCTAAATTGGATTTTTAATAATTATTTATTTAATTTTCGAAATTAATTATTTAATTATTTATTTTTCCGAAATTCAACCGGGATGGCCGGTGACTGGAATTTCGTGCTGATTGCGTGGTGTAGTCCATTTATTTATTTGAGCTTTATTTAGTGCTAAAGTGATTTATAAGTGAATTTAAGATTCTTTCTTAAACTAGATCTTGAGAGGGTCGGGTGGGACCGTAAAGCCATTAGATCTTGAGAAGGTCGGGTGGGACCGTAAAGCCACTAGATCTTGAGAAGGTCGGGTGGGACCATAAAGCCATTGAATCTTGAGAGTGGCATCTAAAAGGGCACGTGGGCTCGGTGAATTGATGCATCACTTTGATGAATGAGTGTTTTAGAGAATGCACGTGGGCCCATGGAATTAAGTGAGGCATCTTGGAAGAGACACGTGGGCTCGGTGAATTGATGCATCACTTTGGTGAACTAGTGCCTTAGAGAATGCACGTGTGCTCCATGACATGTAATCGACTAGTTTGATTTGTTCTGAGTAGTTGTGTGCCTATTATGAATTGTACTGATTTGCAGGTGGAATTTGAGGTCAAGGTAAGTCCTCTGACCTGTGCGTGTTTAGGCAGCCCATAGTGTATTGGCTTACTAATCGAGTCTTAGGGGGTAGAACTCACTGAGACGTGGTCTCATTGGTTATTGAATAACCATTTTAGGACCCTGAGGAGGAGTTGAGAAGGAGGAACCTGAGGAGGAGAAAGATTTTTGAAGAAGAAGATGATTCAGAGAGTGATCTTTAGTACAACCTGGATGTGGATTGAGATCCCATCCCTTTTGTGAACCCTGTCTTAATGTAGATAAGTGTGAGACCTATATGTTGTAAATAGTATTGTAAATATATTATGAGTTGTGTTGTTAATAAAAGTGTGGTTGTGAATTTCAATATGAAAAATATGGCCTGCTTTTCTATCCCATTGTTTTATTATTTGGGGATTTGTAACTGCCTTCGTATGTGCATAATAAATTGAAAGGGTCAGCGATACATAGTCCTGGGATATCACATTCTAAAATCGACCAAGGTAAGGGATGGGTGTGTGCTCGAGGGTCGGGGCGTGACAAGAGGACTGTAATCTGAGCCGATAGCTGGAAGAGCTTGGACTTCAGCTTCATGAAAGGTGATTCTCCATTCCAAAGTACATAGAACTCGGTCTAAGCGTTTTTTAACAAGATCCTGCCATTCCTTGTTGTTTGCCCATGTGTATGCACACCCATGACTATCAATGTCCATTAGGGAAGATTCATTAAGCATATCTTTGAAGGCTGCAATTCTATTATTATCAGCTTCTCTTTTCCCCACCTTCTCCCATATATATAGGATCTCATTAAAATCTCCCATGCAAATCCATGGAGTAGAATTAGGAGGCTTGAGGGCCCTCAACTTTTGCCATAATGTCAGCCTCTCACCAAAATTTGTAAATGCATGAATAAACGTTATCTATATTACATGTCTGCTGTCTGGGTCAGTGCATTCCACATCAATAAACTGCTTGGAACTATCTTTCACCTTTAATGCTACTTCCTCATCCCACATAACAGCTAATCCCCCCACTATGCCTGTCGGATTTTCTAGGAATAGATGCTGGAATTGTAATTTTCTGCATACTCTTTTCACCATAGTTGCTTTGTTTTTAGTTTCCATGAGAAAAACCAAGTTTGGCCTTCCAAGAGCAATTAAAGCTCTTAGTTCTTGGATTGTCAAGGGGTTGCCCAGCCCTTGACAATTCCAGCTAATGATTTTCATGTTGTCGTTGGTGGCTTATTAGGGCTAGCCACCAAAGCCCACTCTTTTCCATCTTTGATCAACTTGACAAGGGTCTCCAGAAGGTTCGTATCATCTATGAGAAGAGGAGTTGGCTCAGTACGCACTGCGTTTCTTTGCCTTCTGCACCTTCATATTCTTCTTACTACATTTTCCTACTTTCGATAGAATTTGTTTGGGAAATTCAAGACATATTATTTGTTTGCCATAATCTTTATTTTCCTTTAAACTTACTGCATGGTCTTCAATTGCCTCAGGTTCATGAGAACTTTTTGCTCTTTTTTTGCTGCAAGCTGCAATTCGCATGTCATAGGCTTCCTCTCTGACTGTGATGTCCATTCCACTAGTTTGGGTGGGCGAAGCTGGTATAGTCTCTTCCACTATAAGCTCTTCTTCTATTTTACTGAAAAATGCTTCCCAATAGGGACTATGATCACACGCTTCTGCCTTCAACCGGGATCAATATGGTCTGATTTTGTTTACTGCCCATGGTGATTTCGCATAAGGAATTTCTGCACAGTCTGTGGCATAGTGGCCAATTCTTCCACATGAGTAGCAGAACTGTGGTAAGTGCTCATATTTAAATTCTACCCAAAGCCATTTGTTATCAATGTCCAAGATAGCCCCTGATTTTAGTGGAGTAGTCAGGTCAATTTCCACTCTTACTCTTCCTCATTTTTGCTGGATATTACTTGTTGAGTTTAGTTGGATGTCCAGGACATGACCAAGTTTTCTTCCTAGATCATTGAACACTATTTCTACCCTCCAGCCAGGGGGAATACCTCCAATACGCACCCAAAATGCTGATCTAGTAGAATCATAGCAATGCTATGGAATTTCGGGCTCACATTGTTTGAGGACCAGCAAGTTGTTAGCAAAAGACCAATGTGCTGTCTTCATAACTCTCTCTTTTTCCTCCTCCGATTGAAAAACAAAAGTGAAGAGACCTGGTTCTTTTTGGGAGCAAGTTACAGCTTCAGTTTTCCACGCTTTCTTCATTGTGGATAGAAAAGCTGGGTAATTAACATTTGGTTTAGAGTATAATTTACCAAAAAGAGTGCGTTTGCATTCCTCCCTTTTTTTGTGAAGGTATCTCGGTGAATACTTCAACAACATCATTCTCGGACCATAGATGGCTGAGACTTTTACATAAAGCTGCCACTCTCATTTCATTCTCTTCCTTACTCTCCATTTACTCTTATTGCAGGGAATGCGATTATCGAAGGTGATATGGAGAGATTTTGGGGGCGGGGCTAAGAAGAGAGATGGCTTGAAGGGAGCTCTTTATGAGGCATGGCATTAAGCAGAGGCATAAGGGAGGGGACATGGGTAAGTGAATAGGAGATGCAGGGCAAATATCATGCGTTCGATCCTTTCTTCTTCTGCTCATGTAATTACTGCTGAGAATCTAGTAAGGGTTAGTACCCATCTCTAATATCAACAGATTTCCACAGCAACTGAGACAACGATGAAGCCCTTTGGAAGATCGGGGAGACGCAACAAAGATTATAATCAAAGCTAGAAACTAACGTCTCAATCCACAAAGGACAGAAAATCCGAAACCCAAAGAAGAATCCAAAAGAGACAGCAAAAGTTCCACTCACATCAGCTGAAATCCATAAGCCCAGACTAACATCGAGGAGAAGGAAACCAAAATCTGACCTTTGCGAGGCATCTTCTGCAAGATCTTCATTGCCGGTTGAGTCCGTGACTCGTTGGGAAAGTTACCGTTCTATTAGGCGAAAAGACGACTCAAAGCTCTGCAAAATCAAAGCAAGAGAAGACATTTTTTGGGTTTTTGGATATTGGGTTTCATTGTGTAATGCGAAAGAGAAAGGGATTTGGGTTGCGGAAGACCAATTTGGATTTAGGGTTTGTAAGAAGGGATGCTACCATGGGGGTAGAGAGGATCTCGCAGAGACGAGAGACTGGTTGAATTTTTTTTTTTTTTAATACTTACACTTTTGGGTATTAACTTGTAAATATACTCTATACATAGGTGCGGTACTTATAAATATTCTAGGTCGATGCATGTAAAGCTCTAGATGGCTTCGACATAAAATGAAATGAAGCCCTTCACAATCCTTGCATGAGCTTATGTTTGGAATTGTTAATAGTAAAAGATGGGACTGGACATGATGATCATACCTTAGAATTGTTCCAAACTACATGCTAACCAATTAAAATCGAACTACTTTAGTGCGATAATTAATTTAAACAGGTCGTGTCATGATACTAATATATATACTTTCCACTTGCGCTTAGTATGTGACATTGTTGGGATGACCACGATTACTCTTCCACGATAAGTTTTATGATTTAATTACACTTTTTAAAACTTTTAGGACTCGATTGTATTTTTGTGATAAATTTTAACATGTATTTTGAAACATTTGAAGTGATTATCTATAATAATAAAAAAAAAATTAATTAGTGGATAAGAGATTAAATTTTGAAGTGATTGACTCCCTATCAAAAGGTCAAATCAAAACCAACTACAAATTGGTGATTCCCATACTTACGAAGTGTGTCAAAGCGGATTGATTTTCCATCGAGATTAATTCCACTGTATATTAACAACCGCATCATCAATTTCATTCATATCCATATTGATGTAGTAATGGCTAGTTTTAGAAAAAGAAGGTACTACATCGTTTAAATATTCTAACTAAAACATTAACTCATTATCTCATAGGCGAAATATATTAGATAATTAACAGGCATTCTTCCAATTCAATCTCAACCCTTAAACTATTAAATGGCTCTAAAAAAATTCTTTAATGATTACTCATAAAATCATTAATACTGTAATCAATATAAACTATAAAAACGTATAACATATAACATATAACATAACGTGTATTAAGTAATGGCCAACGATATCCAAGTCTCATTTTGAACGAAAATATAAATAATAATACTTATAGTAGCGTTAGTTATTGGAGGATTATTATTGTTGCAAAAAAAAAAAAAAAGAATACAAAAGCCAAATTAGAGCACTTCAATTACAGGGATCAAAAGTGCAATTCGCTTTAGCAGTTCATACATTCCGTGCCATGTGACAGTTATCAAATCTAACTCAACAATTTCTGGCATATTTTAAATTGAAATTTGATGGAATTATTAAAAAAGAGAAATTCGGAAATCAGAATTATAAGCAAAAGGACCAACGATGAGATCCCCAGAGGTCAAAACATGTAATTTCCGGTACTCTTATTCTACATAATTTGATTTTCAAGGTTTTCATAGAAAAAAAAGGAATTAATTTCACAAAAAAATCTCAAATTGATAATTATGTGACAAATTTAGGTCAAAGTAATTTTTTTACCACAAAAATCTCAAACTAGTACACACGCTACTTTTTGTTAAATTTTATTGTCAAATTGCTAAATTGTATGACATGTGATAATTGTCGAGTGTACCGATTTAGGGCTTTATACTTCATTTGTCACGTGTGTACTGATTTGAGATTTTTTGTTGTATTGATTGTTGACGCCTAAAATTTCCTTTTAATTAATTAGGTTTTACTTTTTTATTTTATTTTATTTTATTTTCTTTTCGGATAATAAGTAAACAAATAACAAAACAAAACAAACAAAAGCAAAAAAGCAACTCATCGGGCTGGGCCTTCGAGCCTAGACCCTCCTCTCTCCCTCGCGCGGGCCCTCACGGCCCGGCCCGCACGACTCAACCCTTCCCCCCTCCTTCTTCCTCCTCCATCCGCCTCTGCAACGCACGTGTAGAGGGCGCGACACCGAATGGACGGACGGATGGCGATGCGCATGGGGAGCAGCTGGCGGACAGGTGGCGGATGGGACGTCGATTCAGCCGCAGTGGTCCGGTCGGCAAGCCAAAGACCAGCGGCCAAGCCCCTCCGTCGACCGGCACCCCTCCGCTTATAAATAGGCCCCAACCGACGAGAATCGAGGGGCACCGATGGAGAGAGAGAGATCGAAAGCTAGCGAGCGTCGCAAGCTTCCCCCAAGAGACTTCAGGGGAGGCCCGAGTGCTCGCAAGCCTAGATCTAAGGAAGAGGGAAGAGATCGGAGTTGGAGGAGAGGAGCCGCGAGAAAGGAAGTGGGTCGCAAGCTAGACGACCTCCCACTGAGAGACATCGGGGGAGGCCGGCGGCAAGCAAAACCCAGATTCACGAGTAGTCGAGGCCAGAGAGAGAGAGAGAGAGAGAGAGAGAGAGAGAGAGAGAGAGAAGAGATCGGAGGGGCTAAGATCCGCGGACGCAGATCTGGAAATCCATCGCACTGTGTCCCCCCGAGCCAGGCCGTCGCAGCACTAGATCTCTGCTGAAGACATCCACTTCCGTGCTGCCCCCTACCAACGAGCCTCGGTTGAAATTCCCGAAGCCGGTGAGCATCTTTGGCCGCCCCTCGTCTGCCACCTCGCTTCTGGGTTGGCCATCTCTGCTGTAGCCGCGTCAAAGCTGCTATGCCGCTGCTCGAATGCTTTTCCCCCCCTGTCGCTCGTCACGGCCGCTCGATCGTGAAGGCAGCAGTGGCTGCGAAAATCGGGTCAGCAGGGTCGGACGCGTGACCTGGCGCCCTAGGGTTTCCATCAAGCAGGTCGGGTCATCGGGTCGGACTCAGGTTGGGGAACCGGGTAGGGTTTTGCCGGTTCCCCTCCCCAAAACGACGTGTCGTTTAAGTAAAAAAAAAAAAAAAGAAAAATGATAAAAAAAATCCGAGTCGGGCCCAATGCGGGCTCATCTCGCGTTCGGGTCACCGGCCCGGGTAAGACCCAACCCGTGGATCCGACCCGAGTCAACTTTTTTTAATTTTATTTTAATAATATTTTAAATAAATAAATTATAAATAAATTATTTTCCAAAAAATAATAAAAATAATTTATTTTCGAAAAATATTAAAAAAATATTTTAATGTCCAAAAAATAGAAAATGATCCAAAAATGTTTTTTATCCCAAAAATGCATGGAAAACCCCTCAAAATCCAAAAAGCCTAGGGTTTAAACAAGATTAGGTACCGAAATGGCATTAGTGATTAACTAGTGTAATCAAGTCCCCGATTCTAATTTTTCTGGTTGCGCAGAGCGAGTATTTCTCCCAATACTTCGCATGGGTTTCTAATCAACCCACCCCAAATTGATTAGTGGCGACTCTATTTTAAAATCAACTTATAAGTTAAAAACTTAGAGCATTAAAGTCGTGAATTGGTGGACTTGGGAGAGTCCGGGCTTAATAAATCTAGCCGAGCCACTAGCCTTCGCCAACGCTCGTACACAATCGCGGGCGCCGAAAAAAAGAGATCGCGACATTGATCTTATTTAACGCAAACCGACCAAGGATAAATTAATCACGAATGCATCGATTTGGGGGCTTTTGGAGGTCAAATAATTATTTTGGGCTAATTTCACCATGTGTGTAACGATTTAGGGTTTTTTGGGTGGTATGAACTCAAAAGAAAAAAAAAATTTCAAGGTGCCGATTATAATTATTAAATTGAAATTACAAAATTCTAATTAGGTAACAAGTGTTTAGGATATATATATTAATAAATTATATATTTAAATTCATTTTACAAAATTTTGCAATACTCATAGTATTTTTTTTTTTTTTTTGGGTCAAATATACTCAAAGTAGTTTAATCGTTTTAAAGTGACTCGAGATTTTTTGAGCTCTACTTAATTGAAGATACTTTTGAAATTCTGAAATTATCCAAAATCAAGGTTATAAATCATCGTATCTGATTTTGAAAAGTGCCCGATGTCGCAGATTCGTGGGACCACCGGGATCGAAGTTTCCGAATCCTAGTCGAGCTCGCGTTACGAGGCATGCTTCCATAATGTAAAACATATATAATAGAGAGAGAGACGAGACTGCTCTCTTGCCCTTTCATCATCTCTTTCGATTTGGTAATGGCGACGTCCTTGATGGCAAGGCCAGTTCTGCCGGCGACCCGATCGCGGCGGGCGGGGAACGGAGGCAAGGCGGCGGCGGCGGCTGCGGCGGCAGCGGGGGCATTCGAGACGGCGCCAGGCGTGGAGGCCGTGTCGAGCTTCGACCGCATGGGCCTGAGCGACGATGTTCTCCGTGGGATCTACGGCCACGGGTTCGACAAGCCCTCGGCGATTCAACAGCGAGCGGTGGTGCCGATAGTCCGAGGCCGAGACGTGATCGCTCAGGCGCAGTCCGGCACCGGCAAGACCTCCGCCATCTCCCTCGCGTCTTGCCAAATCGTGGACACCTCCACAAGAGAGTACGTGGAAATCCTCTTCTTTCGCAAAACCCTTCTGTAACTATCGGTTTTCTAATGGAATTAGGTCAAGGCGTGTTATGGGTCTTGCTTTGGAGGGTAAGACGAGTCATTACAGAGCTCAAGCTAGTACACCAAAGATTAAAAAAATAAAATTTGGCAAACCCTCCCTCTCGAATTTCTAGCGTAAAAAAAATTTAATCGCCCTGACAGGAAGAATTTTTGGTTTTCGACCTTGTTCACTGAAGAATTTGAGATGTTCCGATGTTGAGGCAGAGGGTTGCTGGCTTTTAGTTTTACCATCACCACTCGAATGGCCCTGAAAGAAGTTCAAGCCTTAGTCTAAGGGATTTGTTCATGAACTTTGTTTTGAGAAGATTTCTTCAATTTGTTTATGAACTCAGGACTGTTTAGGTGGGTCCTCTAAACTGAGTATCTTGGGCACTTGCTAGCATGAAAGATTTTCTTCATTATCAAGGAAAGAGAATAGTCTTGTTCTTACGTTATTGATTCTACATAACACGGGCATTAGTATAATTGAAACTGCAATGTTTCTTTGTTTATTTGTTTTAACAAGTATCCTTTACTCTGTTGCTTGTATTTTGTTGATTTCTCAAGCCACCCTTTATTATTTGGCTCTCTAAAAGTTGCAATTTGCTTTTGGTTGCTGCCTTTTGGCCGTCGATTTTGTCTTTAGCTAATTTGCTGTCTTCATGTTCTGTGCAGTGTGCAAGTGCTGATTTTGTCACCTACGAGGGATCTGGCGAGTCAGACGGAGAGAGTTGTGCTGGCTCTTGGTTACTACAAGAACATACTAGCCCATGCATGTGTTGGAGGCAAGAGCATGGGTGAAGATATCCGGAAATTGGAGCACGGAGTTCATGTCGTATCCGGAACTCCAGGCAGGGTGCTCGACATGATAAAGAGGAGAGCTCTTCGTACCAGAGCCATCAAACTCCTAGTCCTTGTGAGCGCACTGCATCACCTCCTTCGACTCCGGATCATTTCGGGTGTCTGTTTGCTTTCTGCAAAACAAGTTCTCTCTTTTCACTTACCTCTATATTTTTCCAGGACGAAGCTGATGAGATGCTGAGCATAGGATTTAAGGATCAAATCTATGATGTTTACAGATACCTTCCGCCGGAGCTTCAGGTTGCCTGTCCTTCATGTTGAGTCCATGTAGTAGTAGTAAAGATGACTTCTTTTATGTGATAACCCCAGTAAGAGTCCCTAGTATTCTCACCCCTTGGCTTAATTCCATTGCGTCATCTGAATAAAAACCGAATGCAAGTACTTCTTTTTAAGTCTGATCTATGAGAGGGTGGGATCCAATTTCTGTTCTCTCTTTCGTGCTTCGCAATGAAATGCTCTTCACGTTTCGATCATTATCAATCTAGATAGTCATCCCTTCTCCTTGTCAGCTGACTCCTGCAATTTCCAAAAGGTTCTTCTGCATTAGTCAACATGCTGTGAGATGGAGATCTAATTTTTATGAAATTCAAAATTTGATGAGAGATCTGGAATTTTCTTTCCTCCTTTTTTTTTCTTTGATTTCTATATGATTTTGACATTGGAGCCTGTACAAGGTGAATAAAACGGTTGTCTTTGGCTTCATACTTCTACTATGAATAGGGCGCTGGGTGCTTGCTTTTTATCCTCTCTTGTCTGATGAGTAGTAGTGTTTTGCCACGATGAGACGTACTTGCTTCTCTCCCCATGAAGTACACTTTGTAATTTTCAGCGCATTGCTATGATTTGCTTCGTTCTAAATTAAATCAGTTTTCTGCGAGTTGCTCTTACATGTTCATGTACGCAACTGGCTAATGCATGAGTGGCATTCTCTGCAGGCTGTCTTAGTTTCAGCAACCCTCCCCACTGACATATTGGAGATGACAGGAAGGTTCATGACCGATCCCATAAGGATTGTTGTGAAGCGTGACGAGTTGATGCTGGAGGTGAGCTACATTGGGTTGGTTGCATTTGATGGCGGCTAGGGATCATGAGATTCTTCTGACACCATCCTTCCTTTTCTTGGAATGTTGCAGCGTGTCGACCAGTACATGGTGCCAGTGGAAAGAGAAGACTGGAAATTTGATACTCTGTGTGATATATACGACAACTGCCCCATAAGCCAAGGAGTTGTATTCTGCAACACTAAGCAGAAGGTACGACCCCAACCACTTCAGGTTCCACACTTGAAGTCGAACATAACATCTCGATGGCTTAGAGATTGTGAAGAGCTCTGCTGCTTTATTTCCCTTTGATCTATTTTTTGTGCCGTGGCTCTTCATGTCTTCTTTGTATTTGTTGAGCAGGTGGAGTGGCTTGCTGAAAAGATGCGCGATTGTAACTTCACTGTGTCTTTCATGCACGGCGACATGCCTCAAAGGGAGAGAGATGCAGTAATGGCTGGATTTCGATCTGGGGCGACTCGGTTGATGATCACCACTGATGTGTGGGCTCGAGGGATTGATGTTGAGCAGGTTAGTCCTGAAAATTAGCATTACATTAATGTGGATGATGACATCCTAATGTTTGTGTCTGCTGTGTGCACCAAGTCATCCGTACGTCGGATGCTTGCCTTTACAGAAGGCCAAATTTCTTGTATTCCCGGTTGCACCACGACCAATTAGTTGCTCGAGTGGATGACTGAATCGTTCTCGATGCACTCTGTAGGTTTGTCTCGTCGTCAACTATGATCTTCCCAACAACAGAGAGCTGTACGTCCATCGGGCTGGGCGAGTAGGCCGTTATGGGCGGAAGGTAACTATTTTTAACCTTGTATTGGAGGCGATTGAATCCTGTTTTCAGTTTTTTGTTCTTCCCATGGGTATAGCGATAAATCTCATCGACATCACGATTTACAAGTGCGAATCGGTGTTTGCTTTTGCAGGGTGCTGTGGTAAATTTTATCAAAGACAAGGAGATCCAGATTCTTAGAGACATAGAGCAGTATTATGGCACCAACATACGGGAATGTCCCGAGGACCTTGCCGATATAATATGACAAGATGATCGTAGGTGCATTTTTTAGAAAGGCCACGGAAGCGGAAGGCCTTCAGTAAATAGTCTTATAACTTTACTCGTGACCCATAAATTATCGCATTCTTTGACCTTTTCAAAACTTGGGAGCGATTGGGTTGTGTTTGCAATGTTTAATTCAAGGATTTTATGTTGGTCTTTCGAATTCCGATCTTTGAACATGAGATCGCACACATTTTATTCACCTTCGCATTGATATTTAACTTCCCTTGAGATGAAGTGGTGTTTTACATAACCTTCAATTATCTTTGACCTACTAAACACTCGTCCAGTCGGCCTGTGCGGAGCCGTTTGGAGATACGAATACGTGCGTAAGTTGTCACGTGAGCCCGTTTAATTTTCCTAATTTTTAAATTGAAATCCGAGATAGGATTTTTTAAGTTTGTAACTGTTTTTTTTTTCTTTATTTTTAAGTTTGTGACCGCAAGTATAAATTACATTCTCTCAAAATTATATGGATATTCTTCATTTCTCGAATCGGGAGCGCCAAGAGACTGAGAGAGGGAGTGAACATTGATTCTTGTTTGCCTTCGTTTCTTGACCTAAGAGAAATAAAGGGGAAGAAAATGCCGAGGCTCTACCAAGTCATCGAGGAGCTAGACCACGTGCAATGGAGGCTGCGGCATCTCCGGTGGCAACTTGACGACGTACAGTGGTTTGTAAATAACTTTCTGCGACATAGGCGGGCCTGGGATCTCACTCGCCCGGAGGCCCGCATGGCGGCTGCGCAAAAGAAAATGGAGGCGATCCGAGGAGAGATAGCCCGGGCCTTGGAGGAGCGTAATTCGCTCGTGGTTGAATTCGTCCTCCTAATTAGGTAAGCCTTTACTTGATGGGAAAAGTTGGTCTGGGGTAGGATGATATAGGAGTTTAGTGCCGGGAAGCATTCGATTATGTGTAATTCCTCGAAGAAGTCCCTTAGTTCTTAGATTCATCCAACATCTACTTGTATGAATGTGTGCGCTTTTGATCCTCGATCATATAGGGATATTACCGGAGAAGCATTCTTGAAGTTGTTTCTTGAAGTTCAAGAATTACAATCATGCACATTTGATTCCGTGTAATTCCTCCAAGAAGTCCCTTAATTCTTAGATTCATTCAAGATTTACAATCATACGCATATTGGATTCCGTGTAATTCCTCCAAGAAATCCCTTAATTCTTAGATTAATCCAACATCTACTTGTATAAATGTGTGTACTTTAGATCTTTGATGATACAGACCAACTGGAGATTACATATCCTTCAATCAACTCCCAAAGAAAGGCACAAAAATACCCGAGTATGTCATAGAAAAGAAATGTGTAGAGATGAACTTCAAGTATATGCAATCGAAAGTCCAAATACAATTTCCATGTGAATAATTGTCATTTCTGGTGCGGTGGGAAAAATAGGCTGTATGATCTAAAGTTTAATTTATGGAATATGGAACTCACACAATTGATTGCCGAGACGCCATTGGTCGACAAGCTCTGAAACTTTTCGCTAAAGATCATTTAGGTGATCGCCTCTACCTTTGGTGTTGACCGCCAAATCGTTCACATAACATCCAACGACACCATGGAGCGAGTCCCCAGAGAGGAAAGTCACGACCTATCGTAAGTTGCATCCGCAATCTTCAAGGAACTTTGCTAAGATGATAGTACCGTTATTCATAATTAATAACAGTCCAATTCTGACCACATATGTATTTTACAAGTTCATGGCAACCGATTGGACTTATGGATGAATTTAATTTTAACTATAACAAGATACACATACTTTACTTACTTCTACAATGAAAACTAAAGGAAAAAAAAAAGGACAATGACACGCTAAGCAATATGTTATTCTTTTTTTAAATTCAAACTGATAGCTACGCGGTTGTGGAATTCGTGATAGGCCGGGCCGAGCCACCTTGGAATTTACAAGCAATTGTTTAACGATGCCGAGAGAAGTTATCCCAGTGCAACAACACATCGGTAATATATTGCCCTCGTGACGCAAATCGAGCAGCAGATTGGCTGGCACGCACCCATCGAGCAAAGAAGCTCCCTCTAAATTGGCTGAAAAACCCTCCTCTACCTCTATGGGAAATTTTATGTTTCGACTGTAATTCATCGTTGTCTTTTAAGACTCCTTAATCAAATGCATATTCTACTTTCGACCAAAAAAAAAAAAAAAAAAAAAAAAAAACTGGTCTAAATGTTAGAAAAGTTAAAAAGAAAATACTAATGTGATAGAATAATCACCATTGCATAGTGATGTGATGCAATTTAGCATCTTATGTTGCTTTCAAAATATTTTGTTAACAAATAGAAAGTAGAAGAAATGCAGAAGGAAACAATCCTTAATCACTTGATGCTCGTTGGTGCACAAAAGATGGGTCACCATAGTTATTCTCAAAAAGTATTTTAAAATCAAGAAAGAATAGAGGTTTTGAATCGTTATGGTACTTATTATTATTTAAAGAAATAAATTGAATTATAATTCATAAAAAACGACGTACTTATTATTATTTAAAGAAATAAATTGAATTATAATTCATAAAAAACGACGCAAGGTCAGGTGTCACCTGATCACGTGATTTTGTCAATAGAGCAAACCTTGGAGGGTAAAATTTGTATAGGTTTCTATGGAATTAGTATTAATTTTGACTGTATCCTAGACTAATGTAGGCCTAAGATTGATCTTGCGATTTTTTAGGTCCTAATACATTTTCATTTATGAGATTCGAATGAATAGGGAAATTTTTGTGTCTGCTAATTCATTATTCATATAGTGATCTTGTCTTTATTTCATCTATTATTCTATATAGCCGATACCACTGGTCTTGATTTTAAGTCACATAGAGCCCGTTTAAAGCAACTTTATTTGAGCAAAAGAATGAGGTGTCATATGAATGTATAATTGATTTTGTTATTAGTCTTGATGTCATGCCCCGAACCCCGAAACACGTAAACATCCCACCATGGTCATACAAATGCGACATTCCCAGGTAGTGTCGCCGATCCAATTAATTCATTATCCGCATGCGGAACGTGTTAATTAACCCCTGACAAAAACTCACGAAATAGGAAAGCAGGAAATAATTACAATCACAACCAAATATACTTTCATAAACAAACCACCTCTCAATGGTTTACATATATACCAAAAAGGGACCAGTTCATAAAAAGGGATCAGTCCACCAAAAAGAATAAACGGTCCTAGGACTACTAATTGGACCCGCTCTTCAATCCCACTTCAGGCTGGACAGTCTCCAGAGGCGGTGATTCCTCCATTTACGGTCCTGAAAAATTTTGGCCCACAACGGGATGAGACATCGTCTCAGCAAGTTCAACCCCTAAACCCCTATTAGAAAGCAAATACACCCAGGGTGGCCTCGCCACCTCATACAGAAGACTTACTTCTTCTTGATTCCTTTCATGCAGGTTAGCACAATCTCAGGTAATGATAAGAATTTAAATAATTGGAACGGCATCACTTTCAAACAAATCACAATTGCACTTAGTACACATTCCAATTATTCACTGCCACACAAGGGCATAGACTACTCGCAAATTCAGCTATCTACTGACACTCATGTCAGGCATCGCCTCCCCTCCACGGAGCGCGGCTTCGTCACTAGAAGGAGAAGATGATGATAAGAAACTAACAACAAGAAGATGATATCTTGCGAAATGAACTTCACCATGCTAATAAGGATACGGTAGGCAAACAGGAGCTGATCATCCTTCAATACCTTCCCACGGCATATCAGACGCTGCTGCTCAGAGACAACCCCAGTGACTGAAGCTACCTGCTCTTTCAAAGCAGGGACTGAAACCTGAGGAGAAAACAACAGAGCAAAAAGTTAAAGCCTCCATGAAGGAGAAAAGAGCCCAAACCAAAGAGTCCCCAAAATACCAATGACATCTTCACGAGGGAAATCCATAAATAAGCCAGTTTTTTTAAAAAAGCAACACACAACAAAGTGAGACACTGCAAATGATACTTATCACAGTGTTACCATCACTAAAAAAGTCATTATCTCCAAATCAAACAGTTTAGAGTAGCAAAAGTAAAAACGGTATTGAGACAAGGCACACCCAAGTAGGAAAATGGCAGTTCCATGTATGCTCAGAGTCAGTGATTACCTGCTTATTTACTCTCAATGAGTAAGTCTGTGAATCCAAGGTTTTAATTTTGATCTCGATGGTGCTTTCTGAAGCTTCAGCCTCATTGATTCTAGGAATTTTAGCAGCATCGTTACTGCCCATTCTTCTCAAGGTATAGAAGCACCTGTAAAGAAACAAGAGAATCGAGCCACAATTAACAGTAGAAGACACTCCACACTCTCATCAGTCTCTCAACAAAATCCACAGGAACAAGAAAAAAGTAATCAATTTCGTCAAAAATGCAATAGAAACCCAGACAAAGCAACTGAATTTCGTTCCATTGATGCATCGGGTTAAGATCACTGTCATCAAACAAACGATCCCACGCACAGAGCCAAGAAACCTTCTTGCTAACCTCGCGGGCCAAGCAAGGCCAAAACTTTACGATTCCCACCACCGGAAGACACCATCCCAAAGTCGACCCAAATCAGTTTACACCCAAAAAGGCCAAGAAATCCCCCCCATTCCCGCTAAAGAAATAATCCAAACACGATCGACCCTAGGGTTTCAAATTCCACGAGGAGCAGAGCAAATCCACGCGCAGAACGCAGCCATTCAACTCCAAGAAGCGAGAGGCGACCCGAAACGAGCGGCGGCGCGCACGAATTACGCACCCAATTGACCAAGAAAACAACTTTCAATCCGAGAACAAGGTGTTCAGAGCAAGAAACCGCACTTACCAGACTCCCGAAGCCTTCAAGAAACTCAGGAAATCCCGAGGGAGGGAAGAGAGAAAGCTCGAGCGAGACGAGCGACGAAGAGGGTACGTACGTACGAATTCGGGAGCACTCCCCTCCCTCCGTCTCTCCCTCCCTCACTCTCTCTCTCTCTCTCTCCCTGGTTGGGTCTCGCAGGAAGGCGCAATGGAAATTGCTTTGGCTTTGTGTTGGTCCTGGAGAGATTACTGTAGCGAAATCACTTCTGGATATTTACCCATTTGGGAGGAGACCTTCTTTATTTGACATCTTGACTTTGGTTAAAGCACCAAAATCAAATATATCCGGCAATATAAAATTGAGACGAACAAAATTAAGAGGGAACTCCCTTTCACTCTAGCTACCCATCATGGCGACTCGATCACTCGAGTTCTCCGGCCCATGACGGAGGCCGGCAAACCGGAGCTCATGGCTATGGCCGTTCGATTGCCCCCGATCAAGAAAACATCACACTTAGTAGGGGCAAGTCAATTTACCCACTAGGTGTGTTGTAGTATCATCATAATTTGAAGCTGGCATCGGTCATGCCCACTCGAGTTTTAAGCCCAAAGCCATCCTAGTTGCCGGTTAGGGTGATCGGTTGGCGGCCTAATTTCCCGTTACAACTCCTAGTCCCAAACTATTAAAACTTGGAATCAAGCCCGCACATTTCATTTTGTGCGAAAAATCTCACTCTTATAGAAGATTATAAAAAGGTGTTTAAGATTCTTCATATTGTGGGACACGGCTGTTTGCCACCAAAGCACATGTTGGTTGTGTTATTGTATATTAATGTTGTAGATTATGGTTTGATTTATCCGTATGTGCAACAATATATTTTTTAGTGAGAAGTGTACTGAAAATTTCAAATCTTATCACCAAAGTGCAATTAAATTCTAAAATATTCAAAAAATACAATCAAATACTTTTGAGCAACTAATTGATTTTTGTTTTTTTATTCCTAAGGATAATTAGCCTAATTGCATGCTCGATTGACCTTGCCCATGATTGAATTGATGATCGATAAACTTAAATTTGGATTAGCAATGCTTGACTCTTAGATGAGTAATTTAGGAATGGGGATTAGATTCCAATTATATGTTAGTGACTTAGCTTACTGATGAAATACAAGTAGGGTTAATAATCACTTAGCATTAATCAATAAACTTCTTAGTTGATTACAAGGTTGATGGGTAAATCAAATTGCATGATTAACATCAAATTACCAGACCAAGCCTCAAATTCTTGATTGATAATTAATTGGATGAACATTCTAATTGCTTGGATTGAGTAATTACATGGTTGAATGTTTGAATGGAATTGACATTAGAGGCCGACGGCCGAGAGATTGGAATAGAGGTCCGAGGTGGTGATTGGACTTAGGTTTTGTTAGTTTAGTTTTGATTAGACTAGTCTAGTTAATAAACTTATAAATTAATAATTAAAATAATCTAGAGTTTTAGTCGATATAGCCTAGCTAGAAAATAAATTTAGACTTAAGATCGTTATTTCAATAGATGATTAGCTTAGCTTAGATTAGAGTCGTTCCTTAATAAAATAATTAGAATTTAGGCTCGTGTCAAGGATTATGGTTAGCCTCTACTTTCAATCTTATGAGGGTTTATGTCCCAAAGCTTGTAGTCTCACGTCAAGGATTATGATTAGCTGAGAGAATGTATCACTTTCAAAAATTAATCAACGAAAAATATTTTGGTCCATGAAAATATTTAGACGTAAATTATTGTTGATAATAAAAGTATTTTTTCATTGATTAATTATTTTAAATGCAAATGATCATTTTTAGAAAAATATTTTATAACTCACTCATTTTTTGTAAGATAAATAAAACTTGATTGTAAATATTTTGATTATTAGAACAAACATCCTCATCACCGATTAGTTTGACCACGATAATTTTCTAAACAACAAAGCTGGCCTCACTAAAACTTTAATAACCCAAGTCACAATGAAAAATAGTCAAACTCGAAAACCAACTCGACATACGCAAATAACTTTGACAATATAAACACAATGAAGGTTGAAATTTTCTTTCTCAAATTTTCATTTTTGCATGAATGTGATTTTGGCTCCCGTTAGCATGGAATTCATGTCGCCATGCATTCGATCGGGCTAAATATCTTTTAGTTAAAATTACATGTTAACAAATACCTTCAAACACTTTTTAGAAAGCCACACATAAGAAGAACACAAATTTCAATACTTTGTTTCTTTCGTATTGTATAATTGAGAGTTCAAACATAGCGTCCGAAAATTACTCATTAACAAATGACAAGAGCCTTTTTTCAATTAGCTTTGGGTGACTTATGTCAAGAATATAATCGTGTAGTTTGATCTAATTTAGATGCACGTTAGAGTTATGACCTAGATTGTTTTGCCAATTCTCTTCGGTGACACTTATGTGCATGTACTTTGACGTCGCAATTCTTATGTGCATGTGCGGCACGAGTTCCAAGGACGCTCTTGAGTTAGTTTTAGACCATTTGTGCGATTCAGTAGCTAGCTATTGTAATTCTAATCAACCATGAGAAAGAATTGTGAAATGCCTTCAACAATGAACCGTTTGGATCGATTTTGTGTTTAAGCATAAAAGTTAAACTATCACCTTTTAAAATTATATAGACGATAAAAACATCATATATGTGGACAAATTTTCTTGTTGAAAAATCATTTAGCATTATCCTTATTGACCATACTAAAAATGATCCTAACTCCGCCACAAGATCCTATCATGTTGTGATTTACATGTACAAGTATCACCACATGGCACGATCACACTTTATATTGACTTTATAATCGAATGAGCATACACAGTGGAGTTATAAATAACTTACCGATAGAGGACTACTGATAGCGGAAATTGAATCTAGGCAGGGTCTATACGAAGTGTTCTAACTTTACCAATTTAGCCAATCCTTCATCTACATAAGTCAACTCTCTCTCTCTCTCTCTCTCTCTCTCTCTCTGGTAAACATTGACGGCTGAATTGTTGAGCTAGACATCGAGAGTACATGTTTCATATATGGCCCGGTATAGACATCACATTCGGTAGGTACAACTTAGACAAACAAAATTAAGAGAGAATTATAGTTCGCTCTAGCGATCATCATGGCCACTTGATCTCACCACCATCATGGTCTTTCAAGTTCTCATCTCGCGGCAATGTCCGGCATATTGCAGCTCACAGCTATGGCATTCAATTATACCAACTGAATGTATTCTTGAGAAAACACCACACTTAGTTTTTTTTTTTTTTTTTTTTTTTTGGGAGGGGGGTTCAATTCCCACCAGGTGTCCTTGTAGCACTATCACGGTGGAGAGTTTGCATCATCATAGCCATTCGAGTTTTAAGCACAAGGCCATCCTAGTTACTAGTAGAGGTGATGGCAGATGACCCAATTTTCGATTGAAACTTTAGGTTCCAAACTAATAGAATCAGAATTAAGCTTGCCCATTTTTTCTTTTGTGTGAAAGATCTCACTCTATAGCAAAATGTAAAAGTTGTATCCTCTAGCTACACAAATATATGTTAGGATTTTTATTTTTCTGAACATTGTAGAACATGGTTGTTTGCTCCAAAAACACACTTTGGTCATGTTAATGTTGATTAATGTTGTAGACTATGATTCGATTTCTCAATATGTGCAGAAAACCTTTTTATACCAATTGGATGTATTCTTGAGAAAACATCACACTTAGTTTTGGGGAGGGGGGTTAATTTCCCACCGGGTGTCATTATAGCACTATCGTGGTGGGGAGTTTGCATCATCATAGCCATTCGAGTTTTAAGTACAAGGCCATCCTAATTACTAGTAGAGGTGATCGGCAAATGACCCAATTTTCGATTGAAACTTTAGGTTCCAAACTAATAAAATCAGAATTAAGCCTGCCAATTTTTTCTTTTATGCGAAACATCTCACTCTATAGCAAAAATGTAAAAATTATACCCTCTAGCTACACGAATATATGTTAGTTAGGATTTTGATTTTTCTGAATATTGTAGAACATGGTTGTTTGCTCCAAAAACACACTTTGGTCATTTTTATGTTTATTAATGTTATAGACTATGGTTCGATTTCTCAATATGTGCAGAAATTTTTTTTATACCAACTGGATGTATTCTTGAGAAAACATCTCACTTAGTTTTGCGGAGGGGGGTTCATTTCCCACCGGGTGTCATTGTAGCACTATTGTGTTTGCATCGTCATAGCCATTTGAGTTTTAAGCACAAGGCCATCCTAGTTACTAGTAGAGGTGATCAGCAAAAGACCCAGTTTTCGATTGAAACTTTAGGTTATGAACTAATAGAATTGGAATTAAGCCTGCCCATTTTATTTTATTTGTGCGAAAGATCTCACTATATAGCAAAATGTAAAAGTTGTACCCTCTAGCTACACAAATATATGTTAGTTAGGATTTTTATTTTTCTTAATATTGTAGAACATGGTTGTTTGCTCCAAAAACACACTTTGATCATGTTAATGTTTATTAATGTTGTAGACTATGGTTCGATTTCTCAATATGTGCAGAAAACTTTTTTATTCCAAGAGAAGTTTCAAAGCCAGTTTAGAACCGGATCAACCCCGAGAACAAGTTCTTGAGTAGAATCGGTGGCTCCAACCCTACAATCGGAAACTGAAGTTGTCCTAGGTTGAATCAAGGTTTGTGTAACCAGGAACCAAGCCAGTCCCATACAAAAATGACCTCGCAACATTTGGCCCAGGTCGCTTGAGTTGGTTTTTGAGATTAGCTGGATCTAATGCACAAGTCTAGCTGCTAAAGCTCAAGCTTTGAGCTGATGGCCATGGCCATGGCCGCTAGCTTGAGCTTGAGAAAGAGACAGAGAAAGCAATGATTTTCGGGTCGAAAAGTAGAGATTAGTGGTGATTACTTTCATGTGTTAAAAAAAGTCCATGAAGATATTGGGCACAATTCCAAAGTCCACGAAAATATTTCCTCATATTCACCATGATGAAACAATTTAGCGAGGGAATCCAAGGTTGCGTTTTTTAAACCACTTTCCTAAAGGCCTTTGGGCCTCTAAAGGGCCTTGGGCAGATATTAAGGCATTTGACAAGTATTTCTTTTAAAACTTTTGAGAGGTGCATTACATTTATAAAGTTCTCCAGAAGCTCTTAATCCAATACAAGTCCTACCCAACTTTTGGCTTAATCATTTCGGGTATGCTACTGCATTTTTTTTCTAACTATGCTGTCACTACTTTCAAAATTTCAGTTTTATGCTAACCATTTTAACTTCAAGCAACAGCCGCCTTGGGTCGTGTGACTTTAGCATTGCAAGTGGATTTTCTTTTATATTTCCAAATTCATTTATCTAAAATTTGTATCTAAGGTCCTTTACACATCTAGGTTTTTCCAAACGGCATTTAAATCATCCTAAAGTACTTTTTGAATACACCTAACTAAATATTATTTGTATTTCTAAAAAATCCTTTCACTTAAAGTCTTTACATTTCTTCAAAACTCGAACCAAATGCGGCCTTAGTATTCTAAAGGTTTGGCCAAACAAGAATTCTTATTAATGTATCTTTTTGATGGATATGTAGGTTCATAACTATGGCATGCAAATCTCAATACCAAAACCATCAAAATTAGTTATCATCTAATTTTATCTTTTGAAATCTTTTTTTAGTGTTATTAGCACCTTTAACTAAATAGTTCACATTATCAGCAGATTTAATTCCAGTAACTGTACATGGTATCCTTCCTAAGCTATCTAACTTCCTAATGTGTGGGGAGTTTTTTAGAGCAGGGGCCATTTGGTAGCTTAAGCGCAAGGCCAATTTATCTTATATGACATTTGGTGGTACGCTTTGGACGAAATAAATCCGCATTTGTCAGAATAAAAATCCAGCGAGTGTGTCTTGCCTCTAAGGACGAAATACTTTTTATCCCACCCTGATTTGATAAAAATATTAAGAAATAATAATGAAAAAGGTAATTGAGCAAATACTAACAATTGACATCTAAATTTTGGCAATCTTTTAGTCATATTATTATATAGAAAATGAGGAATTGATCCCGGCCTTCAAATAAAAATATTATATAATAGCATTTGCATATTAGAACAATTTTTTAATAAACCCATATGAATTGTGTTCTAATTGGACTGGAGCCAATGGACTTAAGTAGTGAAACTCTGAACTTAGTTGAATTATTTGGACTAACTCCGCAGGAGCAGTAAATTTGGCCAAGCCTATCGAATATCTTAAGTGGCTGAAAATTACATGTGAAGAGCTCATGGGAGAAACTAAATTAAAAGAAATT
The DNA here is from genome assembly GCA_014182715.1 of Eucalyptus cloeziana. Taxonomy (NCBI): domain Eukaryota; kingdom Viridiplantae; phylum Streptophyta; class Magnoliopsida; order Myrtales; family Myrtaceae; genus Eucalyptus; species Eucalyptus cloeziana. The sequence continues at coordinate 52,558,201 of CM024636.1, read as the reverse complement.
GCATTGTTGATCAAGTGTTGAACTAATAAAATCAATATATTTGAAGATTTTGATCATTGGAATATAAGAAAGAGGAATGCTTTGGTTTCCTATGTTGAATATAGCACATACCTCTTTCCTTTTGCATGACCCCATTCATTTTTGTGAACATGCAAAATTCAAAACGTATCTATGTAAACAGAAGAGCAATGAAATGACTATAGTAATGCTCATTCTTTTATTAAATCATTGAACTTATTACAATGAAATCGTTACATCCATAGAACTGGTACTCCTTCCCTTTTTCAGTACATACTCTTGTATTCAACTCAATCTCCATCACCTTCAATGCTTAGTTGTATTGAACTTGTCATTATGTGGAGGCGCAACATGTGAAGGAGCTTAATTCAAATGAATCCCCTCCAAGTCTTGTGTGTCGAACTGGTTGATTTGTGAAGGCGCGGCATGAGTAGGAGCATAATCCAAATGAATCCCCATGAAGTCTTGTGTGTTGAATTGATTGATTTGTGGAGGCGCAGCATGAGCAAGAGCATAATCCAAATGAATCCCCTCCGAGTCATGTATGTTGAATTGGTTGCTTTATGGAGGTGCGGCATGAGCATGAGCATAATCCAAATGAATTCCCTCCAAGTCTTGTGAGTCGAGTTGGTTGATTTATGGAGGCACAGCATGAGCAGGAGCATAATCCAAATGAATCCCCTCCGAGTCCTCAATGTCCCCAAGCTTTTCTGTTCAAAGGAGAAAAAGAGGGCCACAAAAAATGGTCAACTCAATGGAGAGTGCAACATCGAGTCAACATTTTTCTCAGGAAATGTTAATAACATACCGAAGCATCGTCCGTCTTTGCAGAAGATGAATTCTCCAACTCTGCCGGCTTCAACTTACAGCTTATATTTTCGTAAAGAAGAAAACGTTGTCGCTCAATATAAATCATATGCTAACCACTGGGGTTTACTTTAGTGGCCTCCCTTCCAACATGAAAATGAGAGGTGAGGGGTTCGAATCACCATCTTCTCCGGGGGTTGGGGTGGGGACGATTTAGTTTTAAATGTGGGTTTTGATTCTCATGTTCTGCAATGAGGCAGAGTAAAAGTCTGAGAGTAAAAGTTAGAGTAGGAGTAGAGTATGACCAACAAAAAAAAAAAAAAAAAAAAACATGATTTTGCACGAATCATTCAAATAAGGTGTCTGGTCACTTAATGCGTGCATAAATAAACACGGATTTCCAAGCAGCTAAGAATGATGAGGAACAAGAGAAGTAGAGAGACTGCCGATGAAGGCCTCATTTTGATTATCCAAATTGGAGGGAGCAATGACCAGTGCTATATTTGACAAGCTTTTGATCTCTTGGATGATGTAGGGGGTAATGTAGAAGGCTTTTGTGTAAATAAGGCTTTTGACCCGTTTGGTTCGCTTAGGGGGAATATCCTTAAGGAAATGCAAAGGCCTTTAGTCTAAAGGAATTTGGTGAAATATAAATACTATTTGGTAAACTAAAATTGAAAAGATGCCTTGAGATGTAACTTGGGGAAAATGCTGTTTGATAAACACATACATTTAGAAAGTCCTTTCATGTGTTAATTTATAAGTTTTGCAACTTTAATTTGTTAAAAACCAAAAACAAAAATCAATGATCGTAACTTTTATATATTTTTTTTTCAAGTTGAGAGTAATGTATAAGAGACATTAATAAATTTTTAAATTAAAAAAAAAACACATCAAACTCAATTAAAAAGAGAGTAATTTCATTAAAATAAACATGACAACATATGTCCGAAAGAAATAAATAATTTATCATTAAATATTACAAACCTCCTTAACTATTTATCAAGTTCATATCTATTTCATCACATAAATGCGTCATATCAGGGAATGCATTATTATTTAAAACACTTGTCCCCTCATTTACAATATCATGGCCAACTGAATATCCATACTTGGGATCCAAATCTATTGTTTCAAAATCCGTATTATTTAAGGCATTTTTTCTTATAAAATTGTGCAAAGCCATTATAACTATGACAATTTTCATTTGCTTTTCATAAGGATAACTTAATATAGTAGTTAAAATATTTTATTTCATTTTTAATACACTAAAGGCTCGTTCAATTTCTGAACGAAGCAAGGAATGTGCATGGTTGAACACTTCTCGATGACCCGTAGATGTAGGACCCTATTGAAATTTTGGCAAATGATATCTATCTTCTCTACATTGCTCCAAATAATCCGTGAGATTTGAATATCCAGCATCTACTAAATAATATTTACCCACACAAATATAATTATAAATTTAATTAACATATGCCACATAAATATATATGGATGTACATAAACAATTAATTAACCAACTTGGAGGAGGATGGGGACACTATGCATCATGTCTTCCAATAGCATCATAGAAGATACAAGTATCATGAGCTTGTCCCTTCTAACCGGCATAAACATAAATAAATTCCATATTAAAATTACATAGGTCAACACATTTTGAGTAGTATTTCATTTTCGACCAATAAAGCGAATTTGATCATATGTTAGTACCACTGCCGGGATATGTGTACCATCCCTAAACAAATAATGCAAATATTACATTATTTAATTTTTTTTTTTCGTTTTTATTGTACAATCATAACTTACCTTAAAAGATGGATAAAATCTTCGATCTTTCTTAATCTTCTCTGGAACTTCCTAGAATTGTCGATCAATTGGTTGAATCAAATCTTTTCTCATAACACATTTTATTTAAAACTAAACTAAAGTGCCTATTTATGGTCTCCCTAGACCATTGAAATCGCCTTTGTGCTACCCTATTACTTATACCATGTCCCAACATATAAAGAAACATTTCAATCATTTATGCAACATTAGCATTCCTAGATCCTTTAAGGCCATAGCATGTTATTAAGTTACGCGTTAAATTATTCAATACATCTCTATGCATTCTAAACATATTATAGCATCTTATTGAATTAGTATCTTCATCCATCAATTCTCTTATCCATGCATGACATGTACATGATGAGGTCATAGAAGGTTGTTTGCAAATGTACGTTGCTTGATAAGCAATTGAAGCATTAGCGATTGAGAGAAAATCCGAAAATTCATCTTCCTCTTATTCACGATTTCCTTTTCTTGAGAATCATCCATAATTGCCTAATGTAATAAAAAAATAGAGTTAGAATAAGAGAAACAATGAATAATCTTGACAATTCATTAAGAAAAAACTATTTGATTTTTTTTTTTTTCACAGAGGAAAAATCAACATGACAGACTTGTATAGAAATTGAAGTTAGTAAAGAAAAAGGAAAGCAAGATCAATGACTAGAGAGGAGATAGCGAGGGGAAAGAAGAGATTGACAAACAATCATTCTCCCAAATGCTACAATCTCTAGCCAAATCATAACATGCCACTCTAGCTATTAGATATGCAATTACTCACACAAATTTCCACAAAAATCACAACATAAATTGAGAAAATCTGAACTGGACAGAGGCGAGCATGAGTGCGAGTGCAGCGTGACGAGAGAGTTCAAGAACAGCGAGCGTGAAGGAATGATGTGAGGAAGATAACTCAAACCCCTGCCAACCGTGAGGAACGCAACTTCAAGCACGAAAGAGGGGGAATCAACAAGGTATGAGAAAGGCGAGAGAAATTTCTACATCCCAACAGAAATGAGGAAATCTTACTTGGAGAAAGGCAAGGGCAAAGGCGACGAGCACTCAAGGGTGGTGGCCGTGAAGATCACAGTGTGAGGAAGAGAGGTGAAGGGTGGTGAGCATGAGGGTTGGCCACGAATAGTCATGAGGCAAAGAGAGGCATAAGAGTATAAGAGAAGAGGAAGCGTGAGATTATAAGAGAAGAGGAAGCGTGAGGCTACAGAAACGTAAGGAAAATGAGGCTTTTAAGGTTTTCTATTTAGAAAAGGGCAAAAATGGATTTTGTTTAATAAATGAGGACAAAATGGACAACTAACATATTTTCATTAAAGAAAGGAAGTAGCATTTTGAGAATGCTACTTCTTAATTCTGCAAGGCTTGTACTTCCTTAGTTTTTTTTTTTTTTTTTTGGGTTAAATTACTTCCTTAGCTTAGTTTGGAATTGCTTTCCATTTCTTGAAACGATTTATTTCCATTCTAGAAATTAAAGATGAAGTTGTTATGGCACAAAGATGCCGTAAGTTGGTCGAAAACTAAGGATTTGTCACTCTATTTACAAATACACGAGCAAGAGTAATCATTTACAAGCCTGTTTTGTGATTCTTCAGACAATCCTTTAGATAGGTAAAGCAATTACACATCTTCCACTGAAATCAGATTGGAAAAAATGAATTGAGACGATTATTTATGGATGATGCTAAAGGTGGTACCCCTTCATTAGGATCTTGCCTCCACTTAGGCTTCATTTATTTTATAAAAAATAAATGATTTGAAAAATCCTTTTTTTTTTTTTTAAAATGATCGAAAGTATCACTTACAAAAAAATGATTAAACAAAAAATATTTTCATTGTCTATGAAAACGTTTAGATGTAATCGTTGCTGATAATGAAAAAAAAAATTATTGACTATTTATTTTAAGCGATATAAACGATCATTTTCAAGAAAAGATCTTCCATCTCATTTATTTTCTACGAAACAAGCGGATCATAATTGCAAATATTTTTATTATTAGCATAACATTCTCATCACGGGTTAATTTAAACCCAATAACCATTTTGAACAACAAAATTGGCCTCATTGAAACTTTAGTAACCCAAGTCACAATGAAAAATAGTCAAACTTAAAAACCAACTGGACATATGCAAATAACTTTGACAATATAAACATAATAACGGTTGCAATTTTCTTTCTCAAATTTTCATTTTTGCACGACTACAATTTTGGCTAAATTTTCTTTCTCGATGATTTTGACTTTAATCAAGTGAAAGATGTAGGGGATAATGTAGAAGGCGTTTGTGTATATACATTGGGTACGTTTATATATACTCTGCAAAGCTTGCACATCTTTAGTTAAGTTGAGATTACTTTCCATTTCTTGATTCTATTTATTTCCATTCCAGAAATTGAAGATGTTATTTTTAAGGCACAAAGATGCATAAATTTTGTGGAAAACTAAGGATTTGTTACTCTATTTGCAAATACACAAGCAAGACTAGTCATTTTCCTGTATATTTTTGTGCTTCTTCAATCTATCCTATAGATAGGGAAAAGCGATGGTTTTTGGGATATTTTCATGTATTAGAAAAAGTCCACGAAGATAACGGGTAATTTCCAAAGTCCACGAAGAAATTTTCTTATATTCACCACTAATAAAACGATTGGGAGTCTAAGGTTTCGTTTTGGGAGCCACTTTCTCGAATGTCTTTAGGCCTCAAAAGGGTCTTGGCTAGATATTAAGGGCTTGCATGGTAGCGTTTCTGTTTCTCCCAATTTATATTCTTTTGTTTCCCAAAACAAAAAAAGAACATAAATCCGTTTGGTAAAACTTTTGTTCCCGGGAATAAAAAATCTATTTTTTTTGTTCCCAGGAACAGATTTGGAAGTAGAAACAAGAAACGAAAAAAAACTAGCTTCTTCCACGGAACAATTTCTAGAAATAAGCCAATTTTTTTTTTTTTTTTTTTTTTTTTTTTGTTTTTCTTGCTTGCTGCGGCCTTGGGTGGCTGCTTGCCAACCGCCAGCCACCTCCGACCGGTTGTGGCACCGTCAGCCGACCGCTGGCCGTCGCCGACTGTCGCCCCACCGATGGTGACCATCGTCGTCATCGCCATTTGATCATCGTCACTACCGCCCACAACCCACCGGCCACCCCCGACCTCTGATCACCGCCACCAACCACCGTTGCCGCCGCCGAGTGCCAATCGCCCGTTGTCATCACCCCTTGACCGCCATCACCCCTTGACCGCCATCACGGTGGCCTGCGGTTGGCAGTCTATGAGCAAGAATAAAAAATAAATAAATACAAAAAATAAAAAATCGTACCAAACACATTTATATTTTTTGTGTAGTTACTAAACACTTTATTTGACTCAAAAATTGTTCTCCGGAGTAGAAATAGAAAATAACTATTTCTGAAAAAGAAACTGTTTCCCGACTAAGAATCATTACCATGCGCACCCTAAGGCATTTGACAAATTTTCTTTTTTAGAACTTTTGAGAGGTGCATTACATGTCCAAAGTCCTCCAAGGGCTCCCAACCCAACACAAGTCCTACCCACCTTTTGGCTTTAGCATTTCCGGAATAGTAATGCATTTTTTTTTTCAATTATGCCCTTACTAAACTCTCAGAATTTCAATTTTAAGCAAACTAATTTCACCTCAAGCAATGGCCGCTTGGGTCGTGCAACTTCAATGTCACAAGTGAATTTTCTTTTTCTTATAAATTTATTTATCTGAAATATAGACACGAAGTCCTTTACAAGTCCAATTTGTTCCGAACAACATTCAAATTAAAAACAATTCCCAAAGTACTTTTCAAATACACTCAACCAAACACTATTTGTATTTCTAGAAAACCCTTTTACATTAATTCTTTAAATTTTTCCAAAAGCCGAACTAAATTCAACCTTAGTATTCTAGAGGTTTGGCTAAATAAGAAGTCTTATTAATGTATTTTTTTTTTTTTACGGATATGGAGGTTCATAACTATGAAATGCAAATCTCAATAAAAAAAAACCAACGAAATTACTTATTGTTTAATTTTATCTTTTTAAATCTTATTTTAGTGTTATAGCAGCTTTAACTCCAATGGTTCATGTTATCAGCAGATTTTATTCCAATAACTGTACATGGTGTCCTTCCTAAGCTATCTGACTTCGTAATGCGTGAGGAGTTTCTTCGAGCAAGGGCACACTTGGTAGCTCGAATATAAGGCCAATTTATCTTGTCCAACATTTGTCAACACGGTTTGAATGCGATAAATCTGCATTTGTCTGAATAAAATGTCAGCTAGTGTGTCTTGCCTCTAAGGGCGAACTACTTTTTATCCCACCCCGATTTGATTAAAATATTAAGAAATTAAAAGAAAAGATTATTGAGCAAATACTAACCGTTAACACCTAAATTTTGACAATTTTTTAATCCCATTATTTTATAGAAAATTAGAGATCAACCCAACTTTGAAATAAAATTATTGTTAAATTGCATTTGCATATCAGAACAATTTCATAATAAACCCATATGAATTGTATTCTAACTGGAGTAGAGCTAATGGACTTAAGTGATGAAACTTTGAGCTTAATTGAATTATATGTATAAAGCGCGCAGGAGCACTGGATTTGGCCAAGCCTATTGAATATCTCAGTGGTAAAAAATTACATGCGAAGAGCTCGTGGGAGCAACTAAATTAAAAGAAATTGCATTCTCGAACAAGTTTTGAACTGATGATATCAATATATTTGAAGATTTTAATCAAGGGAAAATAAGAAAGAGGAATACTTTAATTTCCTATCTTAAAAATATATTAGAGAAATGATTGGATGACGATCTTTAGTCTATTGTAAGAATAAATATCTATTATGCATCACTAAAAATCAAATTATAAATTGATATAGATTACTATTGGGCCCACTTCTTTAAAAATTTATGTCTTACAACAAGTTATTATTTTCACAATAGCCCAAAAACTGTCATGTTAGTAAATTCCAATATATTACATAGCTCTTTGATTCAAATTAGGAGATAAGGTGGTTGGACATGGACTCCATATAGAGAAGTGAAAAACAATATAGGTGAAAGAGAGAAAGAGCTCCTTGCACATGCACCGCCACGCTTCATATCAATCGGACGCATCAGGCCGCCTTGTCCGATCATTACTCGTCGATAGTCTTGATGCGTAGCAGCTATTCCTCAATGTTTTTTCGTTGCTAGTCTAAGCTCACCCCCCATGCCGTTGCCGCCTATCCTGCTTGAGATTGGTGTCCCCATTTTTTATACCTAAATTTTAAAGACCCATTTAGTCAATCTTTTGCATAAAAAATTAGGAGTTGATTATGATCCCTAACCAAAAATATTATCAATTTGTAAGCCCACATAAATTCGTGAGTGACGTCTATATTTACAATTCACAAATTTAAAAGTCTAATGGAAGAATTACCAAAAAAGTCTTAAACTTATTGTAATTGTGCCAATTCAGTCATAAACATTATTTTTGGTCACTTGAGTTCTAAAGCTTTTTTCATTTGTGTCAATTCAATTCATTTGGCCGACATGAAATCCTTTGAACCATATCGGCCATCCTTTGATCACTCCTAGTAAAATGTCCTTCCAAGTGCATTTGGGATTTATCAAGGCCGATTTAAGTGGTGATTGAGACCTAATTGTAGCTAAAGTCTTCCTCGCTCTTTCCTTTTGCACGATCCCATTCATCTTCGTAAACATGCAAAATTCAGGATGTATTTACGCATAAATGGAAGAGCAACGAAACAACTACTGAAATGTTTTCTCTTTTATTAAATCATTGAACTCGTTACAATGAAATTGTCACTCGCTTAGAACTGGCACGTTTTCCCTCTTTCGGTACACCCTTGTATTCAACTCAGTATCCCATTCTCAACCATTAATTGTGTTGAGGAGGCGAAGCATGAGCAGGAGGATAGTCCAAATGAATCCCCTCCAAGTCTTGAGTGTCGAGCTCGTCGTTAACTGGAGGCGCAGCATGAGAAGGAGCACAATTTAAATGAATCCTCTCTGAGTCTAGAGTGTCGAACTCGTCATTATGTGGAGGCACAACATGAGAAGGAGCACAATCCACATAAATCCCCTTTGAGTTTTGAATGTTTGCTAGCTTTTTTGTTCAGAGAGAAAAAAAAGTGGGCCAAAAAGAATGGTCAACTCGATGGAGAGTGCAACATTAAGTCAACATTTTTTCTCAGGGAAGTGCCAATAAGCAATAACACACCGGAGCATAATCTGTCTTTGCAGAAAATGAATTCTCTGACTCTGCTGGCTTCAACTTGTGGCCTATATTTTCATAAAGTAGAAAACATTATCGCTCCAAGTAAATCACATGCGTTGCACGGATCACTTAATGCGTGCATAAAAAAACATGGCTTTCCAAGTACCTAAGAACGAAGAGGAATAAGAGAAGAAGAGATACTGCTGATGAAGGCCTCATTTCGATGATCTGAAATGGAGGAAAGCTGTGACCAGCGTTGTATTTGACAAGCTCTTGATCTCGTGAATGATGTAGGGGATACTGTAGAAGGTGTTTGTGTATATACACCAGGCACGTTTATATATACTCTACAAGGCTTGGACATCTTTAATTTAGTTTGGGATTACTTTCCATTTCAGATATTGAAGATGTTATTTTTAAGGCACAAAGAAGTATAAGTTTGTGGAAAACTAATCGTTTACCTGCCTATGTGCTTCTTCAAACAATCCTTTAGATAAGCAAAGCAATTAATAGACTGTGATTTTGGCTCTCATTAGCATTGAATTTGCGTTGCCACACATTTGATTGAGCCAAATATCTTTTTAGTTATAATTTCATGTTAAAGAGTGCCTCAAAACACTTGTTAGAAAGCCACTCATAAGAAGAGTACATATTTCAATACTTTGTTTCTCTCGTATTGTATAATTAGCATTGAAAGTTCAAGCATAGCATTTGAAAATGCTTGTTAACAAATGACAAAAGCCTTTTCTCAGTTAGTTTTGGGCGACTTATGTCAAGAATATAATATTATTGTTTGATCTAGTTCAAACGTGTGCCAGAGTTATGACCTAAATTGTTTTGCCAATTTTCTTCGATGACACTTATGTGGGTATAAGTTGCTGGTGCAATTCTTATGTCCATGTGTGGCACCAGTTCTGAGTACGCTTTTGAGTTAGTTTTAGACTTTGTGCGACCAGGTAATTAGCTATTATGATTCCAATCCACCATGAGCAAGAATTGTGAAATGTAGTCAACAACATGAACATTTTGATCAAATTTATATCATTATAGCATTAAAATATCACTTTTTAAAGTTCTATGGACGACAAATATCGTATGTATGATTTCTAATATTTCTGTACTCCTCTTGGCACATTTCTTCATCTTGTTGGCCTGGTTTCCCTTTATGCAGTCCACACAAGTATCACAATTGGTAAAAATCTAAAGTACTAAGTATTCCATCATTTACTAATCGTTTAATTCTTTCTATGGAGATATGTCTCAATCTCTAGTGCCACAACATAGAGGAATGTTCTTTCACAACACATCGTTTTATACCGGCGTTATAATGAACATGCATCGCATTATAATATGCATTGTCTTGTAAATTAATTCGAAAAAGACCATCAGACAAAGTACCACTTCCAACAATTTCAAATTTAAACGATAAACAGAAGTTTAAATCTAAAAAGTTAAAAGAGTAACCCAAAGGTACAAGTCTTGAAATTGAAATTAAGTTTCTAGAGAAACTAGGAACATAAAATGTCATTTCCAAATTCAAAACAAAGCCACTATTGAGAACTAGTCTACATGTCCCAATAGCTTCCCGTGGTTTTGAAAACCCTGTAAGGAATTCAAAATGTGGATTGTAGATTCAAAATCAATCCACTAAGTGTTGTGACTTACATCAACCATATTAGATTCATAACAAACACAATAGATTGGATTACATTTCTTCTCAAGCCAGGCCTTAAATCCGATGCAATCATTCTTTATATGCCCCTTCCTTTTATAGAAGAAACATTTAGATTCTTTCTTAATGTCAGCTTGGGGATATATTTTACATTTTCCCTTATGCTTGACATGGCCCTTATTCTTTCCTTGTGTTGCCAAATGAACACTTTCTCCCAATTCCATAATCATTCTTTCTTCCTTTTGAACACACATGGTCATGAGTTCATTAATTAACCATTTATTCTTATGTGTCTTGTAAGAGATCTTGAAAGGTGCATACTGTTGTAGGAGAGTGTTCAGAATATAATACACAAGAAAGGATTTGGATATCTCAACCTCAAGGTTCTTAAACTGAGCCGCAACATCCCTCATTTGCATGATGTGCTCACGCACACCTCTAACACTAGTGAGCTTCAACGATGAAAACTTCATAATCAGGGTCATGGCATGTGCTTTCTCAGAAGTCTCAAACTGCGCATCTATGGCCTTCAATAAAGCCTTAGCATTGCTATGCTGAGCAACCAAACCACGAATACTATGAGATATTTTAGCCCTTATAAACATTGCACAAACGCGGTTGGACCGCTCCCATTGGTTATAAAGGGCTATCTCAGCTATAGTGCTTGAATCAGTAGAAGTAGGTGGTTCGTCTTTCCTTATAGCATAGCCAATGTTCATCCACCCCAATTGAAGAATAACTAACTCCTTCAAAACTTTATAGTTTTCACCATTCAGTATGGGAACATCACACTTAAATTCAGAGAAATTCACAGGTTGCAAAAATGCATATCAAATAATCATGCTTATGTCACAAAATTTGAGGTGAAAGATACATAAATCATGTGTAAACATGTCATAAATATGAATCACATAACATAACAACTGCGTGTGGGCTAAGTTTTAATTTAAATAGATTCATTATTACATCATGAAGAAACTACCATATTATATACATTTTCTTAATCTCTGTGGGTAAATTAAGAAAAATAATATGATATTTTATCCTAATTAGTCATATTAATACAATGAAAATTCATGTGGGATAAAATTCATCATATTAATATAATTGATTACAATTAATGTCCATTTCTAAATATGATCCGGAGGCTCTTAATATATAATTTAATTAATTAAAGATGTTGTGGCTACTCTGTAATTAATTAAATATATGGATCATTAGACATTTAATTTCATGCATAAAATATTCATAAAAATGCAGGAAATGGTAAAATAGTAAATAAATGCAACAAGGGGTAGAACAGTTAATAGATTGACCAAGGATAAGATTGTAAAATTGTTGAAAGGAAAGGGCAAAAGGGTAAAAGGATCCACGGGAGGGGAAGTCAAGCATGTGGCCCGCACGCGCGCCATCAACCGCTCAGGCACGTGCGTTGCACACACTTGCAACTGCTGTGATCAATTCCGCATGCGTGGGCCCCACACGCCAACGGTTGGCTTGCACATGATGGCGCGTGGCTTCCACGCGCCTGCAACTGCAGCGCACGCGTGAAGCCCACGTGCCTTTCTTCCTCGCACGCAGAAGCCTTTTCATCGCCATTTTTCGCCATTTCTTCTTCGGCAGCCCATCTCAGACACAACTAAATAATGTTTTGGAGAGCATGCAGGCACGACCACATGGGTCCAAGTTTCAGCGAAAATGAGCAAGAAATTGGCCCCAAATCAAACGAAAATTTCCCAAAACACAAATCCTCAACCATCGCGACTTCCCCCGCTCAATTAGCCTTCGACAAATACCGATATACCGGAAAAACTCATGGCTAATGTTCCTCATGGCGGTGCGACCGTATGAGTCCGAAATCAAGGGGTGGGTTGCCGGAATTTGCCCAGAATCGGCTAGTTTTTCTCTTGGCCTCAAAAGTCCAAATTACTATTCATCTTTGCAATACCCGAAAATACACCAAAAATTCGACAAAAACAAGGCAGAGGCACTAAACATGCTTTGATACCAATTGTAAGACATAAAAATTAAGTGCGGAAACCAGGATTAATTATAAACAAACCTCCAGCCATTGTTCATATTCACGTTTGTCGGAAAATCCTGAAAATTCAAAGAAATATTGGGCACACGCTACTAACCCAATTCCCTCACATACTAATGGTGTATTCCAAATGAGAGGATTTGAGTTAGATTTTGTGATTGCCCATTAGAATGAACGATCGTTACTTTATATACCGTCTTCCATCAAGGCGGTTACCAAATGGACGATTGTCATGAAAATGTATGGAATATGAAAAAACTGCATGTCAAATAACCGCCACTTTAAAGAGAAATGTGGGTCTGAAAATGTGGGATCACAAATATAAATAACATGGACTCCATATAGAGAAGAGAAAAACAATACAGGTGAAAGAGAGAGAGAGCTCCTTGCACATGCATCGCCATGCTTCACATCTGTCAGGCGCATCAGGCCGCCTTGTCCAATCATTACTCGTCAATAGTCTGGATGCACAACAATTGTTCCTCTAACTACTTCTATTTTCCTAGTTTAGCTTTTGCCACACTTCAATGTTGCTGTCATCGTCGTCAATTGCTACTCGATCGATTTCTGAAGTCCTTGGCTTTGTTCACGGCCTTGTTGGTTGCCTTTCCGCCTATACCAGACCTTCCTGACCTTGTCCCATTCGTCATTGCTTGTCTAAGCTAGCCCCCCATGCCGTTGCCGCCTCTCCTGCTTGCGATTGGTGTCCCCGTTTTTTATACCTAAATTTTAAAGACCCATTTAATCAGTCTTTTGCATAAAAAATTAGGAGTTGATTATGATTCCTAACCAAAAATATTATCAATTTGTAAGCCCACATAAATTCGCGAGTGATGTCTATATTTACAATTCACAAATTTAAAAGTCTAATGGAAGAATTATCAAAAAAGTCTTAAACTTATTGTAATTGTGCCAATTCAGTCATAAACATTATTTTTGGTCACTTGAGTTCTAAAACTTTTTTCATTTTTGTCAATTTAATTCATTTGGCCGACATGAAATCCTTTGAACCATATCGGCCATCCTTTGATCACTCCTAGTAAAATGTCCTTCCAAGTACATTTGGGATTTATCAAGGCCGATTTAAGTGGTGATTGAGACCTAATTGTAGCTAAAGTCTTCCTCGCTCTTTCCTTTTGCACGATCCCATTCATCTTCGTAAACATGCAAAATTCAGGATGTATTTCCGCATAAATGGAAGAGCAACAAAACAACTACTGAAATGTTTTCTCTTTTATTAAATCATTGAACTCGTTACAATGAAATTGTCACTCGCTCAGAACTGGCACGTTTTCCCTCTTTCGGTACACCCTTGTATTCAACTCAGTATCCCATTCTCAACCATTAGTTGTGTTGAGGAGGTGAAGCATGAGCAGGAGGATAGTCCAAATGAATCCCCTCCAAGTCTTGAGTGTCGAGCTCGTCGTTAACTGGAGGCGCAGCATGAGAAGGAGCACAATTTAAATGAATCCTATCTGAGTCTAGAGTGTCAAACTCGTCATTATGTGGAGGCACAACATGAGAAGGAGCACAATCCAAATAAATCCCCTTTGAGTTTTGAATGTCCGCTAGCTTTTCTGTTCAGAGAGAAAAAAAAGTGGGCCAAAAAGAATGGTCAACTCGATGGAGAGTGCAATATTAAGTCAACATTTTTTCTCAGGGAAGTGCCAATAAGCAATAACACACCGGAGCATAATCTGTCTTTGCAGAAAATGAATTCTCCGACTCTGCCGGCTTCAACTTGCGGCCTATATTTTCATAAAGTAGAAAACGTTATCGCTCCAAATAAATCACATGCGTTGCACGGATCACTTAATGCGTGCATAAAAAAACATGGCTTTCCAAGTACCTAAGAACGAAGAGGAATAAGAGAAGAAGAGATATTGCTGATGAAGGCCTCATTTCAATGATCTGAAATGGAGGAAAGCCTTGACCAGCGTTGTATCTGACAAGCTCTTGATCTCGTGAACGATGTAGGGGATACTGTAGAAGGTGTTTGTGTATATACACCAGGCACGTTTATATATACTCTGCAAGGCTTGTTCATCTTTATTTCAGTTTGGGATTACTTTCTATTTCTTGAAACCATTTACTTCCATTCCAGATATAGAAGATTTTATTTTTAAGGCACAAAGAAGCATAAGTTTGTGGAAAAATAATCATTTACCTGCCTATCTTGTGCTTCTTCAAAAATCCTTTAGATAAGCAAAGCAATTAATGGACTGTGATTTTGGCTCTCATTAGCATTGAATTTGCGTTGCCACACATTTGATTGAGCCAAATATCTTTTTAGTTATAATTTCTTGTTAAAGAGTGCCTCAAAACACTTGTTAGAAAGCCACACATAAGAAGAGTACATATTTCAATACTTTGTTTCTCCCGTATTGTATAATTAGCATTGAAAGTTCAAGCATAGCATTTGAAAATGCTTGTTAACAAATGACACAAGCCTTTTCTCAGTTAGTTTTGGGTGACTTATGTCAAGAATATAATCTTATTGTTTGATCTAGTTCAGACACGTGCTAGAGTTATGACCTAAATTGTTTTTCCAATTTTGTTCAATGACACTTATGTGCAAATAAGTTGCTAGTGCAATTCTTACGTCGACGGCATTCCCGAAGGAGCATGGGTCCAGTTGGCCTAGCCTCTACTGCGACCCGAGCCACGTCACTCACTAACGGCAATTCACAAGGAGAATAGGTCCAGTCGGCATAGCCACTACTGCGACCGAGTCAATCAACCAGCACACGACAAATCATTATTGACTTCCGAACACTCCGCATTTCAATCACATACTCCAATTTCAATAGTAAACCTTAACAATCAAATTTCTGCATCAAAATCAAACACTTAGGTTTTTATGGCTAAAAACCCTATTTATCACAATCAAGACTCAATTTGCCACATCCATTCGTCAAATTCAAATTCTAAATGCACAGCGACGATCGGCACGAAATTCTAAGCAATTGAGGTCAAAAATAATTTCGAGTTTTTTTTAATTAATTAAATAATAATAATAGTCAACACTCAATTTTGCCACATCCGTTCATCAAATTCAAATTCTAAGAGTATAGCGATGATCGGCACGGAATTCTAAGCAATTGGGGTCAAAAATAATTTTTCAAGTTTTTTTTTTTAATAAATTAAATAATAATATTTTAATGAATTTCGGAAAATAGTAAATTATTAACTTTTTCCAGAATTTTGAAACAATAAATTAAATCAAAAATAAAACCCAATAAGTCACATCAAGGCTTATATTAAATAAACCTAATTAACCTTAAACTAAACACACTTAAAACTAATTAAATCTCTTAATCCAAATCACATTTAAATAAACTAAATTAACCACCTAAACCTAATTAACCTAGGCTAAGCACACTTAGGGTATCATTAACCCTCTAATCAAGATTTAGTAAGTTAAACTCATCGGATTAGCGAGCCGAGCATGCCAAAACAACGGGGCCGACGCGAGGATCAATTTTCCTCAAGGCGGGCCGAGCAACCGGGGTCGGGAAGCCGGCCGAAAAGGGCCCCGAACTTCTAGATCTGAGCTGGAAGTTTAAGCTCCATCCATGGCCGAATGGGGGAGGAAGGAGGGCGGTTCAGGCGCGGGACGGCGGAGGAGGGCGGCGGCGAGCCGGTGGCTGGCCGGCGGCAGCTCGGCGGAGCTTTGGCTACGGCGATAGCAGCTTGGGCGAGGCGGACGACGGTGGGAGGCGGGCTGGCGTGACGGGCTACTCGTGAGCAAGCGCGGGCTCCACGCAGACGCGCGGTGGCGGCGACCTTGGCGGCTCTAGCGATGGTGGCGGGCGGACGGCGAGCGGCTGGGCTCCGACCTAAGGCTCCTCCGGTTGCTGGTTGCTGGTCTTTGAAGCAAAAGGCAGAACAAAAAAAATGGAGGAGGAAGCCAACGAGAAAGAAGAAGAAGAAGAAGAAGAAAGAGGGAGGAGAGAGAAGGGCCATTTTCTTTTCTTTTTTTCTCTTTCTTTAATTCCACAAAATTGGCCCACCATGTGATGTCATACCCCACTATCTCCACTTCTCCCAAACTTTAGTCCAATAGGTCCAATTTCATTTTCCGCCGGGGCAAAAAAATCCTGTACCTTGATTTCTTCAATTCTAACCAACTCTCGTCCAATTGAGCCCAATTAAAATCCATAAAATTAATACATGATCCTCATAAGGTATGTGACACCCCAGGACTTCCAATTTTTTTAATTCAGTCACAATTTCACGGTTAATTTTATTCTGGCACGATATTAGCGCGTCCTGACCTACCGGTTAGCTTTTAGAAATTTTTATGCATTCGACTTGTGGTTGATAAATCTCAAGCCACAATGCACATCTTTGACACATTGGCGACCCTCGGTTGTCATGAAATCTCAAGATTTCAAATACAAACACAGAGAGGACCCAATCGACGTAAAAGTCGGTCCAAAGTCTTAGCCGACCCGACAAAACAAAGTGTGATCTGGTGGAATCACCCACACTCGATCACATGCCTATGTTGAGCCGACCTATCTCTGGCTTGCAAATATTTTGCCCGGGAAAAGGAAGAATGACCAAATTCAGGGTGTTTCGTTAACTTTGGAGGACTAAAACGATTGCCTGTCCAAAGGATGAATTCCCTTTGCCCATCGCTGAGATACTGATAAGTGATGGAATGGGCATCTCGGCGGCAATCAATACAGGAATGGATCCAAATGGTGGTGAGGAAACGACTGCCTCTGTAATTCCCAGGGGAATATTCGGATACCGAGTTATACATTTTCGGTTTGATAGGCGTTAAGTACCGTTACTATTCAAAAACAAACGGTGGCTTTTCCGCCTACAAATTTTCTCAAGGAAAACTATTGACTTGTTTAACCTGTTTTTTCCCGAAAAACCCAAAATTGAATAGTCTCACCCAGTGGAAAGTAAAAATTCTTTAATATGAAAAAGAAAGAATACACAGCTTAAGGAAACAGATAATTCTAGAGCAAATTAAATACCTAAACATAAAAATATTACAAGCAAATAGTATTATCACTATAAAAAAAAAAAAATTGTTAGTGTCATTAAAAAATCAATTGAAGTTTAAAGATGAATAAACACTCGAAATATCGGCTTTGAGACTAATAACAAAATCAATTATACATTCATATGACACCTCATTCTTTTGCTCAAATCAAGTTGCTTTAAAAGGGCTCTCCGTGACTTAAAATCAAGGCCGGCGATATCGGCTATATAGAATAATAGATGAAATAAAGACAAGATCACTATATGAATAATGAATTAGCAGACACAAAAATTTCCCTATTCATTCGAATCTCATAAATGAAAATGTATTAGGACCTAAAAAATCACAAGATCAATCTTAGGCCTGCATTAGTCTAGGATACAGTCAAAATTAATACTAATTCCATAGAAACCTATACAAATTTTACCCTCCAAGGTTTGCTCTATCGACAAAAATCACGTGATCAGGTGACACCTGACCTTGCGTCCTTTTTTATGAATTATAATTCAATTTATTTCTTTAAATAATAAAAAGTACCATAACGATTCAAAACCTCTATTCTTTCTTGATTTTAAAATAAATTTTGAGAATAACTATGGTGACCCATCTTTTGTGCACCAACGAGCATCAAGTGATTAAGGATTGTTTCCTTCTGCATTTCTTCTGCTTTCTATTTGTTAACAAAATATTTTGAAAGCAACATAAGATGCTAAATTGCATCACATCACTATGCAATGGTGATTATTCTATCACATTAGTATTTTCTTTTTAACTTTTCTAACATTTAGGCCAGTTTTTTTTTTTTTTTTTTTTGGTCGAAAGTAGAATATGCATTTGATTAAGGAGTCTTAAAAGACAACGATGGATTACAGTCGAAACATAAAATTTCCCATAGAGGTAGAGGAGGGTTTTTCAGCCAATTTAGAGGGAGCTTCTTTGCTCGATGGGTGCGTGCCAGCCAATCTGCTGCTCGATTTGCGTCACGAGAGCAATATATTACCGATGTGTTGTTGCACTGGGATAACTTCTCTCGGCATCGTTGAACAATTGCTTGTAAATTCCAAGGTGGCTCGGCCCGGCCTATCACGAATTCCACAACCGCGTAGCTATCAGTTTGAATTTAAAAAAAGAATAACATATTGCTTAGTGTGTCATTGTCCTTTTTTTTTTTTCCTTTAGTTTTCATTGTAGAAGTAAGTAAAGTATGTGTATCTTGTTATAGTTAAAATTAAATTCATCCATAAGTCCAATCGGTTGCCATGAACTTGTAAAATAAATATGTGGTCAGAATTGGACTGTTATTAATTATGAATAACGGTACTATCATCTTAGCAAAGTTCCTTGAAGATTGCGGATGCAACTTACGATAGGTCGTGACTTTCCTCTCTGGGGACTCGCTCCATGGTGTCGTTGGATGTTATGTGAACGATTTGGCGGTCAACACCAAAGGTAGAGGCGATCACCTAAATGATCTTTAGCGAAAAGTTTCAGAGCTTGTCGACCAATGGCGTCTCGGCAATCAATTGTGTGAGTTCCATATTCCATAAATTAAACTTTAGATCATACAGCCTATTTTTCCCACCGCACCAGAAATGACAATTATTCACATGGAAATTGTATTTGGACTTTCGATTGCATATACTTGAAGTTCATCTCTACACATTTCTTTTCTATGACATACTCGGGTATTTTTTGTGCCTTTCTTTGGGAGTTGATTGAAGGATATGTAATCTCCAGTTGGTCTGTATCATCGAAGATCTAAAGTACACACATTTATACAAGTAGATGTTGGATTAATCTAAGAATTAAGGGATTTCTTGGAGGAATTACACGGAATCCAATATGCGTATGATTGTAAATCTTGAATGAATCTAAGAATTAAGGGACTTCTTGGAGGAATTACACGGAATCAAATGTGCATGATTGTAATTCTTGAACTTCAAGAAACAACTTCAAGAATGCTTCTCCGGTAATATCCCTATATGATCGAGGATCAAAAGCGCACACATTCATACAAGTAGATGTTGGATGAATCTAAGAACTAAGGGACTTCTTCGAGGAATTACACATAATCGAATGCTTCCCGGCACTAAACTCCTATATCATCCTACCCCAGACCAACTTTTCCCATCAAGTAAAGGCTTACCTAATTAGGAGGACGAATTCAACCACGAGCGAATTACGCTCCTCCAAGGCCCGGGCTATCTCTCTTCGGATCGCCTCCATTTTCTTTTGCGCAGCCGCCATGCGGGCCTCCGGGCGAGTGAGATCCCAGGCCCGCCTATGTCGCAGAAAGTTATTTACAAACCACTGTACGTCGTCAAGTTGCCACCGGAGATGCCGCAGCCTCCATTGCACGTGGTCTAGCTCCTCGATGACTTGGTAGAGCCTCGGCATTTTCTTCCCCTTTATTTCTCTTAGGTCAAGAAACGAAGGCAAACAAGAATCAATGTTCACTCCCTCTCTCAGTCTCTTGGCGCTCCCGATTCGAGAAATGAAGAATATCCATATAATTTTGAGAGAATGTATTTTATACTTGCGGTCACAAACTTAAAAATAAAGAAAAAAAAAACAGTTACAAACTTAAAAAATCCTATCTCGGATTTCAATTTAAAAATTAGGAAAATTAAACGGGCTCACGTGACAACTTACGCACGTATTCGTATCTCCAAACGGCTCCGCACAGGCCGACTGGACGAGTGTTTAGTAGGTCAAAGATAATTGAAGGTTATGTAAAACACCACTTCATCTCAAGGGAAGTTAAATATCAATGCGAAGGTGAATAAAATGTGTGCGATCTCATGTTCAAAGATCGGAATTCGAAAGACCAACATAAAATCCTTGAATTAAACATTGCAAACACAACCCAATCGCTCCCAAGTTTTGAAAAGGTCAAAGAATGCGATAATTTATGGGTCACGAGTAAAGTTATAAGACTATTTACTGAAGGCCTTCCGCTTCCGTGGCCTTTCTAAAAAATGCACCTACGATCATCTTGTCATATTATATCGGCAAGGTCCTCGGGACATTCCCGTATGTTGGTGCCATAATACTGCTCTATGTCTCTAAGAATCTGGATCTCCTTGTCTTTGATAAAATTTACCACAGCACCCTGCAAAAGCAAACACCGATTCGCACTTGTAAATCGTGATGTCGATGAGATTTATCGCTATACCCATGGGAAGAACAAAAAACTGAAAACAGGATTCAATCGCCTCCAATACAAGGTTAAAAATAGTTACCTTCCGCCCATAACGGCCTACTCGCCCAGCCCGATGGACGTACAGCTCTCTGTTGTTGGGAAGATCATAGTTGATGACGAGACAAACCTACAGAGTGCATCGAGAACGATTCAGTCATCCACTCGAGCAACTAATTGGTCGTGGTGCAACCGGGAATACAAGAAATTTGGCCTTCTGTAAAGGCAAGCATCCGACGTACGAATGACTTGGTGCACACAGCAGACACAAACATTAGGATGTCATCATCCACATTAATGTAATGCTAATTTTCAGGACTAACCTGCTCAACATCAATCCCTCGAGCCCACACATCAGTGGTGATCATCAACCGAGTCGCCCCAGATCGAAATCCAGCCATTACTGCATCTCTCTCCCTTTGAGGCATGTTGCCGTGCATGAAAGACACAGTGAAGTTACAATCGCGCATCTTTTCAGCAAGCCACTCCACCTGCTCAACAAATACAAAGAAGACATGAAGAGCCACGGCACAAAAAATAGATCAAAGGGAAATAAAGCAGCAGAGCTCTTCACAATCTCTAAGCCATCGAGATGTTATGTTCGACTTCAAGTGTGGAACCTGAAGTGGTTGGGGTCGTACCTTCTGCTTAGTGTTGCAGAATACAACTCCTTGGCTTATGGGGCAGTTGTCGTATATATCACACAGAGTATCAAATTTCCAGTCTTCTCTTTCCACTGGCACCATGTACTGGTCGACACGCTGCAACATTCCAAGAAAAGGAAGGATGGTGTCAGAAGAATCTCATGATCCCTAGCCGCCATCAAATGCAACCAACCCAATGTAGCTCACCTCCAGCATCAACTCGTCACGCTTCACAACAATCCTTATGGGATCGGTCATGAACCTTCCTGTCATCTCCAATATGTCAGTGGGGAGGGTTGCTGAAACTAAGACAGCCTGCAGAGAATGCCACTCATGCATTAGCCAGTTGCGTACATGAACGTGTAAGAGCAACTCGCAGAAAACTGATTTAATTTAGAACGAAGCAAATCATAGCAATGCGCTGAAAATTACAAAGTGCACTTCATGGGGAGAGAAGCAAGTATGTCTCATAGTGGCAAAAACTCTACTACTCATCAGACAAGACAGGAAAAAAAGCAAGCGCCCTATTCATAGAAGCATGAAGCCAAAAGACAACCGTTTTATTCACCTTGTACAGGCTCTAATGTCAAAATCATAAAGAAATCAAGGAAAGAAAAAAGGAGGAAAGAAAATTCCAGATCTCTCATCAAATTTTGAATTTCATAAAACTTAGATGCTTCATCTCACAGCATGTTGACTAATGAAGAAGAACCTTTTGTAAATTGCAGGAGTCAGCAGACAAGGAGAAGGGATGACTATCTAGATTGATAATGATCGAAACATGAAGAGCATTTCATTGCGAAGCACGAAAGAGAGAACGGAAATTGGATCCCACCCTCTCATAGATCAGACTTAAAAAGAAGTACTGGCATTCGGTTTTTATTCGGATGACGCAATGGAATTAAGCCAAGGGGTGAGAATACTAGGGACTCTTACTTGGGTTATCACATAAAAGAAGTCATCTTTACTACTACTACATGGACTCAACATGAAGGACAGGCAACCTGAAGCTCTGGGGGGAGGTATCTGTAAACATCATAGATTTGATCCTTAAATCCTATGCTCAGCATCTCATCAGCTTCGTCCTGGAAAAATATAGAGGTAAGTGAAAAGAGAGAACTTGTTTTGCAGAAAGCAAACAGAAACCCGAAATGATCCAGAGTCGAAGGAGGTGATGCAGTGCGCTCACAAGGACTAGGAGTTTGATGGCTCTAGTATGAAGAGCTCTCCTCTTTATCATGTCGAGCACCCTGCCTGGAGTTCCGGACACGACATGAACTCCGTGCTCCAATTTCCGGATATCTTCACCCATGCTCTTGCCTCCAACACATGCATGGGCTAGTATGTTCTTGTAGTAACCAAGAGCCAGCACAACTCTCTCCGTCTGACTCGCCAGATCCCTCGTAGGTGACAAAATCAGCACTTGCACACTGCACAGAACATGAAGAAAGCAAATTAGCTAAAGACAAAATCGGCGGCCAAAAGGCAGCAACCAAAAACAAATTGCAACTTTTAGAGAGCCAAATAATAAAGGGTAGCTTGAGAAATCAACAAAATACAAGCAACAGAGCAAAGAATACTTGTTAAAACAAATAAACAAAGAAACATTGCAGTTTCAATTATACTAATGCCCGTGTTATGTAGAATCAATAACGTAAGAACAAGACTATTCTTTCTCCTTGATAATGAAGAAAATCGTTCATGCCTAGCAAGTGCCCAAAATACTCAGTTTAGAGGACCCACTTAAACAGTCCTGAGTTCATAAACAAATTGAAGAAAGCTTCTCAAAACAAAGTTCATGAACAAATTCCTTAGACTAAGGCTTGAACTTCTTTCAGGGCCATTCGAGTGGTGATGGTAAAACTAAAAGCCAGCAACCCTCTGCCTCAACATCAGAACATCTCAAATTCTTCAGTGAACAAGGTCGAAAACCAAAAATTCTTCCTGTCAGGCCAATTAATTTTTATTTTTTTTTACGCTAGAAATTCGAGAGGGAAGGTTTGCCAAATTTTATTTTTTTAATCTTTGGTGTCCTAGCTTGAGCTCTGTAATGACTCGTCTTACCCTCCAAAGCAAAATCCATAACACGCATTGACCTAATTCCAGTAGAAAACCGATAGTTACAGAAGGGTTTTGCGAAAGAAGAGGATTTCCGCGTACTCTCTTGCGGAGGTGTCCACGATTTGGCATGACGCGAGGGCGATGGTTGAGGTCTTGCCGGTGCCGGACTGCGCCTGAGCGATCACGTCTCGGCCTCGGACGATTGGAACCACCGCTCGCTGTTGAATGGCCGAGGGCTTGTCGAACCCGTGGCCGTAGATCCCACGGAGAACATCGTCGCTCAGGCCCATGCGGTCGAAGCTCGACACGGCCTCCACGCCTGGTGCCCTCTCCAATGCCCCCACTGCCTCCGCCTTGCCTCCGTTCTCTGCCAGCCGTGATCGGGTCGCCGGCGGAACTGGCCTTGCCATCGAGGACGTCGCCATTACCGAATCGAAAGAGACGATGAAAGGGCGAGCGAGCAAATCTCGTCTCTCTCTCTCTCTCTTTGGGATAGATGAGTGGGGATAGATGAGTGAGCGAGCTGTAGCGAGCTGTAGATATATATAGGTTATGGAAGCGTGCCTCTTTAACGCGAGCTCTACTGGGATTCGGAAAACTTCGCTCCTGGTCCCACGAATCCGCGACGTCGGCACTTAAAAAATCAGATGCGATGATTTTGCACCTTTGATTTTGGATAATTTTTTGAATTTCCAAAGTATCTTCAATAAGTAAAGCTTAAAAATTCCAAGTCACTTTTAAAACGATTAAACTACAAGTACTGCATAATTTTGTAAAATGGCCTCATTAAAGAAAAAATCCTAGACACTTGTTACCAAATTAGAAAATTTGTAATTTCAATTTAATACTTCCATTGTGTTATGTATAATTGGTATCTTGAAAATCAATTTGTTTTGGATTAATACCATGAAAAATCATAAATCGATATATTTGTAATAAATCTATCCTAAAATAATTTTTGACCATAAAAAAAAAACCCAAACTTGTGCTACTGTGAAAAACTTACTTCCACTTGTCGGTTTCCATTAATTTGGATCAATACTGCAAAAAACTACAAACTAGTATATATGTAATAAACGAATGATAAAACCCTAAATCAATACACTCGTCAACTGCTACGTGTCATCTAACAATAAATTTAACGAAAACTAACAGATAGTAAATTTATCAACGTATATTAGTTTGAGGTTTTTTATGGTTCAAAAATTAATCTAGTATAAATTTGTCACATACATATCAGTTTAGGATTTTTCGTGCTATTAACTCTTTTTTGTGGGTCAAAAATTGAAAATCAAATTATGTAGAATGAAAGTAGGGGAAATTACATGTTTTGACCCCTAGGGATCTCATCATTGGTCCTTTCGCTTATAATTTTGATCTACGAAATTCTTTTAAATAATTCCATCAAATTTCAATTCAAAATGTGCCGAAATTTGTTGAGTTAGCATTGATAACTGTCACATGGTGCCCAAAGTATGAACCACTAAAGCGAATTGCACTTTTGATTGATGTGCTCTAATTTAGCTTTTGCATTCTTTTTTGCAACAATAATAATCCTCCAATAATTGATGTTATTATAAGTATTATTATTTATTTTTTCACTCAAAATGAGACTTGAATATCGTTGGCCATTATTTAATACACGTCATGTATAGGATATATGTCTTTATAGTTTATATCGATTACAATATTAATGATTTTATGAGCAATAACTAAATATATTTTGTGAGAACCATTTAATAGTTTAAGGGTTAAGATTGAATTGGAAGAATTCCAGTAAATTATCTAATATATTTTGCCTATGAGATAATGAGTTAAAAAGTTTTAGTTAGAATATTTAAACGATGTCGTACCTTTTTTTTTTCTTAATCTAAAACTGGCCATAACTACATCAATATGGATATGAATAACATTGATGATGCGGTTGTTAACATACAGTGGAATTAATCTCGATGGAAAATCAATTGGGTTTGACATACTTGTAAGCATAGGAATTACCAATTTGCAGTTAGTTTTGATTTGACCTTTTGATACGTAGTCGGTCACTTCAAAATTTAAACTTTTATCCACTACTTTGTTTTTAATAGACAATCACTTCAAATGTTTCCTTTGAACTCTAAGTAGGTGTTTTTTTTTCCTCCCGTATTCTAAGTCGGTGTTAACGTTATTGCTAACTAGATCGATCTTTTTTAGTGGTTTTATTACAATCATCTAAGTATATAGCTAAAGTGCCTTATGCACCAGATGTTGGTAGCTTAATGAAAGTTATGATATATACCAGACTATACATAACTCATGCAATGAGAGTTATAAGCAAATACATGACAAATCTAAGAATAAAGCATTGACAAGCTATAAAGTGGTTATTAAGATATTTGAGAGGTAATTCAAGTATGTTCTTATGTTTTATGAAAAATGATATAACTTTACAAGGTTTTGTTGATGTAGATCTTGGTGGTGACTTTGATAATAGCAAGAGCACCTCAAGTTATGTTTTGCCTTATGTGGCACCGTTATTAGTTGGATGTATAGACTTTAGATGTTTAGCCCTCTCTCAACCATTGGGGCAAAGTATGTTGCTATATTTGAAGTTGGTAAGGAGATCATTTAGTTGAAAAATTTTCTATAGGAGATAGGCACAGAGCGGGATAATAATGTTCTTTTTAGTGACATTCGAAGTGTTATTTGTCTTGCAAAGAATCTGGTCTTTCATTCAAGAACAAAACACATAATATTATCAAATTCGTCAGTTGATAGACAATGGGATATTGTCATTGAAGAAATTCTTGGTGCAAACAATGCAGCAAACATGTTAACAAAGGTCACCCTTGAGAAACTGAGGTTGTGCATTCCCACAATTGGTCTCCATGGTAAGTGAAGAGGGGGACCGCACTGCTATGACAATTTGGATTACAAAGATGAAGACTATGGAAGATTATTGCTGTTTTTTGAATATCAACCTTTAAGTGGGGGATTGATAGAGTTGTGGAGTTTGATTAGGAAAAGTAATATTCAAACACAAATATATGGTGTGTTTGTTTCACGAAAAACGTAACGTTTTTGAAAAATATTTTCCAAGAAATCATTTTCTAGGAAAACGGTTAGTTTTCCTTTGTTTGGTGACATGTGATTGAAAATGTTTTCTGGTGTTTGGATTGCATTTGAAAAATGATTGAAGGTGTAGAAGATGCCAACGAAGAGGAAGAGGAGGGAGTGAAGCCAATGGGAGCATAGGACGGGCTAGGGTTTGAGGAGGCAGTGGTGATGAAAGGGAGGGGGTGAAGGAGAAGGAGAGAGGGGAGGAGGAATTAGGGTTTACGTTCACAGGCAAAGAAAGAAAAGAGAAAACAAGAAAAAAGAAAAGAAAGAAGAAAGAAAAACAAAAGATATAATAATAACAAATTCAAAATTTTTAATTAGAAATTATTTTTAATAATAAAATTTTCATTAAGCAAGGACCTTAAAATATTTTGGAAAACGTTTTCCGGTTCTTTCAAAGGGAAATCGTTTTCCTGAATTTAAACTTTGGAAAAAAAACATTTTCCGTTGACTAGGAAAACATTTTCCATTGACTCATTTTCCTAAATGAACCAAACCCTGGAAAATTAAGAAAATGTTTTCCCAGAAATTGTTTTTCGCAAAACAAACACACCCATAGTTTGTTGTGGACAAACACTTCTCAATAGGTCACTCATCCTAATAAGTTAAAGCAAAGAGTTTTTCTTGCTGCTAATGGCATGTATGTAATTTCCATTATAGTTACGTATGCTCTAGACTTCTGCTAATAAGAGATTGGCTAGTGCAGTATTGTAATTTTTTCTTCCTGATTTTGAAAAGAGTTTTTCACATAAAAATTCTCGCTTGTTTTTCTTGTCTATTTTTTCTCCACATATATTCGTGCTCCTAACAAATTCACTGGCTTTAATTAGTTTGTCGAATTTTGCTTCAATTTCGGCCACTAGCTTCGGAATGCAAACACCTTTCAGCACTTGTCCGCTGCACCGAACATGAGAGAAGCAAATTAACTTGACCGAATCGAGGGGCCAGGAGGCAGCAACCCTCCAACTTATCCCTGCAAAGCCAAACGAATGACATGCCTCGACATAATGCCAGTAGAAAACCAGACAATCAAGATTGGGTTTTGACAAACTAGAGGGGCACGTACTCTCTCGTGGAGGTATCGACGACTCGGCAAGCAGCGAGGGGGATGGTGGAGGTCTTGCCGGTGCCAAATGGTGCCTTAGCAATCGCGTCACAGCCTTGGATGATTGGCACCACCGCTCGCTGTTGAATCACCGGGGGCTTCTCCAACCCCTAGCCACAGATCCCACGGAGGAGACTACTGCTCAGGCCCATGCCAAGGTCCACTTTAGGCATTTGTCCAAGAAAATGAGCATACTTCACCCTTATTTGGAATTTTTCCTTAAAACACGAGTAATGCGTTACTATTATGAAAAAAAAAAAAAAACATTCACGTGTGTGAAATTCAAAGTAGCACGGATATTTTGTTGACCAAGAAGCCTTCACGAGAGTGTGATAATTCGATATTTAAACTTTTCTTTAATATAATGAAAGATCTTACACTTTACAATTATTTTTTTTTTGTGACAAAGACGAAAAAAGTAAAAAATGTATCCATTAGATAGATAAGAATTGTAAAACCCCTTCCATTATGCCAATTTTTTAACCAAGACTTAGGTTTGTGATAAAAATACTCTATGATATTTGAATATTTTAATGTATCATGGCATTTGAAAAGCTCGAAAAATATTTGAATATCTAAATGGAGAGGGTTAGAAAGAAGATGAAGTCGGCCATGGCCAGCAACGGTGGCTACCCCAGTGGTGGTCGCACCGTCGCACCACCCTCAAGGCACCGCCGGTGGCAACGTGCTTGTGGACCGGAGCAAAATTTGGTCGGACTCGGTGGTGAAGGAGCAAATTGCAAAGTATTTTGATATGCCTGGGGAGAAACTTCAAAATTTTCAAATGTCTGGGGGCAAATTCGCCAGAACTTAATAAAAGTGGGCAAAACGTGTTGTCCCGAACGACCGCCGTGTACTTACGCCGGCAAAGTTCAAGAGGCGCGCGTCTGCTGCACCGAGAGCGGCGGCGACGGTGACGGCGTGAAGAAGCACGAGAGCTCGCTAGCTTCTGTCGGAGCTTGTGATACCAATGAAGCAGATCGAGTCGCTGTGGCAAGAGGTTCGAGACCTGACCCTCAGCAACGCCACCGCCGTCCACCGCCTTGACTCTCCTCCGGCGCCGCTCGAGTTCCTCCGCGACTTCGTCTCCCTCAAGAAGCCCTACCTCATCTTTGGCGCCACCACTGCTCACTGGCCGGCCGCCGCCCTTTGGCGCGACCGCGCGCACCTCACTTGCACCCTCTCGTCCTCCTCCGTCACTATCCACCTCACCCCAAATTGACGTGCCGATTCGCTCGTCCCGATCGATGGCTCCTCATCGTCGCCGCCGTTGGCTCTCTACTTCGCCTCCGCGCACGAGCAGCGTAGGCCATGTCATGTAATCTAGCCGACGTCCATGTTAGTAATATCTGATCAAAATTAATAAGAAGAACTTAATTGATGCTAATGCAATAGGTTTGGGATTTTTTTGGTACTTTTTTCCAAAAATTCACGTGTCATTGAATGGAAGAAAAGCGCTCAGCCGACAAGCGGTTTGTCTATTCTAACTATTGAGATCTTTTCTAGGTCTCAAGGACGATAAAATATGCTCTTTCTTTTCTTCTTTTTTTCCCCTTGATAGCTAATAACCCCATGCAGGTGAGGAAGGACGTATATGTAAAAGAGCTCTCTCTCTCTCTCTCTCTCTCACTCATAGTCGACAACAGCAGCAGATTCAACTATTTCCGACAGCTCCAAAATTTTTCGTCCTTCCTCTCCCTCATTCATGCCTCAGGATATGAGAAAATTTTGTGGTCAAAGAGATAAACTTGTTCCGAAGCGCATTCGGTCGTGACCAAGAAATGAGAGAGACTTAACCAATGCCTACACAACGGATCACCGAAACATCTCTTACTAAATGGAGTGTACCTTTTACTCCTCAAGCTTCTACCACGATAATTTCTGAAAATCGAAGGGGGAAAAAAGCAGGGAAGTATATCGTGATTAAACTTTAAAAAGCGCAGATGGTGAAAGATGATGAGCCACAGCACAAAATAGTTACAATAGACAAAATAGTGGGAATCATTTAGAGTACTCAAACGTTGCTGATATAAAATGACGAGATAACAGTAGGTACATTTAGAAAGGCCGCGAAAGACCTCTGGTTAATAGTCCAAAGCTTCACTCCCAACCCATATATTGTTGCATCCTTTGATCTTTTCAAAATTGGAAGCGATTGAATCGTATTTCGAACGTTTAACTCAAGGGTTTTACGTTAGTGTTTCGAGTTTCGATGTTTTGAACAAGGGCTCGTACCCGAATGGTGCATCTCACCAGAAGAAACATGGGAACAGTTTGACAATGGCGTGGGTTAAATGGAAATCATGAAAAAAAGTTAAAGGACGCGCAATTCAGTGATATTCATACAACTTCCATAAGAAATAGTAGGATGTTGACCCCATTATCCCGCTCGATCGACTCAATCCTTCATTAGGCCCTCTGTAGGTGATCAGTATCTTTCCTTATCATCATTTCTTTCCATCTTCTTCTCGATGTTTTCTCATCTCTTTTAAATGACCTTTTCCCATGTCATATAGTGTCGATGGGTGAGGTAATTTATTGTGATAAGATTTCTCCTGTCGGTAATCTATTTTTATAGGCAAGCGAACCTATAAAATTGTGTTTGTTAATACCACTGGTCCATATCAAAACGCACCACTCTACAATCACCATATTATGTTTTGACGTCTCCTTTAAATAACCTTTTCTCATGGTATATACAGTCTTGATTGTTGGGGTAACACCTTATTGACTTATTCCTAACCTATTCTATTCGTGTGTGCATTGACATTCACCAAAGCAATCTCCTCTCGGTTGTTATGAAAATATGGCTTTGAATTGGGTAGAACAATGAAGACGGATATTTAGAGTATTCAAGTCGGACTTTGAAGCGTGATATCACTTTTTTTAAGGATTTATTTGCTCCACAACATTGCTAATGGTCACCGGCAAATTTCCTCAAGTATACAACAAAGTCTCAAATGAGAATACTAGATAGCAATTCTAGTATTTCTCCAGGGTCTCTCTAGAAAACAATTGAAAATATGGCTGTAATTTTTTTAGAAATAAGGCTCGAAATGATAAAAATGATCACACACCCGTTCTTCTAAAAACTGATATATATAGGCAACTATTCGTGAAAGGTTGCAAAGCGAACAAATGTATCCTTCCAAAAATTGTCCAGATGAATAAAGGCATCCATTCGGAATAAGTTGAAAGAACGAACAATTGCAACCCTTCGGGAAAAGTTGCAAACTGAACGAGTATATTTTTTAAAGGTTGTCTTGAAAAGACAAAAACAAAAATTTGGAATAATAATTTTTTTAAATAAATAAAATTTTGAATTTTTATATTTTATTTTTAATAAAGTAACAAGAGGTTAGTGCTAATTAAACCGCTAAGTGCTAATGCGCCAAAATTGCGCACCCGCACGCGGGTATGGTGGGTCTAGTTCACACCCAATCATTCCTTTAAGTATATAAAGAAAACCTCACACTTATTAATTGGCTAACTTCCTCTTATTTTTCCTATGTGGGACAAGAAAAATGCATTTAGTTTGTTTTTACAAACAAACTTTCAACGGGTGCACCACCATTGTGGTCGCCTTTCATTGAGACTTACCCTGGCGTCCCACTTTGCCAAGCGTCACTTCGAGCGAGGTATATAGAAAATACACTATTTCTTGTCTAAAACACGTGTCATGTCACTCTAACAACACGTATGTGTCGAAAAAGTAAATATGGAGCCACCATTCATACAAACATATAACAAAGAGAGTAACTCAACAAGATCCAAGTATTCGTATCTCATTTTAAAACCTTGACATTTGAACCATTTCATAGCACAAGAGAACATATTCAATGACGGATCCATAACTATATCAAATGAAAATCTATTCAATCCCACTCGTTGAAGTCTAGGCAAACCAAACCGATCGTGCAGCACATAACTCAATTACCCACTTGAGCAATCGGGATATCAATCTACTGTAAATGGTGAGTATCCGCTTACCTCAATTCCAATCAAAATCACAACTTGCATGAAGAAAGCCATTCAAGTAAATCTAACCACCAATGACACAAGTTCAACCTATCAAAATAGGCACGACAATCTTTTCACTTCAGTAACCTACATAAGATGAATAAACTTTGACCGAAACGATCAACATGAAGTCGAAAATGGTCACACTGGGAAAGTGCCCATAGCAGCGCCAGACTTTGCTGCTTTGGTTCTCACTCCACGGGTTTTGTTTTTGAGCCAACCACACATCATTTCCAAGCAGCTTATAACATGCTACATTCGTTTCTTCTCTACTCATAAAGTTTATCCCTAAAATCTACATTTGCTATACTCGAAATTATCTCGACGTTTCGGCAGTATGTTGCTTGATGGTGGATTTTACATATGATGCTTATCTGTCATTATTTGCCACTAGCCGAGGTATTGTCCTTGATTTCTTTTGCAAGCTGTATTATTATTCTTTTTGTGTGATTGAGTACTATATCTATGTTGCATGCATAGAATCACGGATTAGATTAAAGCTTCTTCTTTTTTATTATTTGAAATCAGATTATATTTTCTATAGCTTCAATTTGCAAATAAATACATCAAGTGCATAAAAAAGGGTGAGCCCTTTCATTATTCTCTTGTCTTTGTCTTGTGATTATTAGAGTGAAAGGGGAAGTGGATAATATTTTATTTAAGGTGATTTTGCATATAAAAAATGTACCTGTCACTACACTTGAGACTAGATAATATCATTCAAGTCACTAAAGTGATTTGACTTAAATAACTTCTAATTTTTTCAATAATTGATGTGGTTTTAGAGTGCATTCCTTTTGTTTAAGGAAAAAAATGGAAATAACTTGTTTGCTTTCTCAATAAAATCTAATGTTTTTTTAAATTCAAATTATAAAAAAATAAAATAAAAATTATATGCAAATCTAAATGTCAATATTTATATATTTGCAAAATCTCAGATGAAATGGTTGGGATGCTATTTAATTTCAGATTTACTCTTAATTTCATCGAAGTTGCATATAAGAGTTGAATAAAAACCATTTAACGAATCATCACATCTAATGTTCTTCTTCCAAGAACGTTTTGAATCTGGGCTGCCAGTTTCCTTTTCGTCAGCTCTTCACGAGTGCCTCCAACAACAATCCAAACGCTGAGCAAGTTCGTGTTGCAACTTGTACATGCGAACAATCAGTTCACAACCTAAAAGTCAGAATGGAATAGAAAGAAAAAGGAATGAAGGGTTTTCACCTAATTCTACTTTGGGAATAAGTACCAAATCAGGCATAAATTTTGAAAGAAAAGTTAAACATAAGAAAAATTATCTTATATACCCTTGATATTGCAAGCTCTACATGTATGTCCATTAAAGTGTCTGCTCTCGTGCATCGATTCTTTCCTTTACTCAGAACTCAATTTTTATGGAACAACTAGAGGGTTTTGTTCTTCCTGGAAATGAAAGAAAATTATGTAAATTGATTAAGTCTCTTTATGGGCTTAAGCAAGCTCCTAAGCAAAGACATAAAAAGTTTAATTCAGTCATATTGTCAAATGGTTTCATCAATAGTAGTGCTGATAAGTGTATATATTCTAAATTCACTAAAGACTATGGTGTTTTAGTGTGCTTGTATGTTAATGATATGTTTATCTTTGGAACGAATATGATTGGAATTATTGAGACTAAGAAGTATCTAACTTCCATGTTTAAAATGAAGGATTTGGGTGAAGTAGATACTATCTTAGTATTAAAGTTAAGAAACATAGTGGGGGTTATTCTTTAAGCCAATGTAGTTATGTTGAAAAATTATTAAATAAATTTCAACATCTTGGTTTCAAGGAAATAAATACTCCATTTGATTCCAGTATTAAATTAAATTATAATACTGGCGGAGCGGTGGCACAATTAGAATATGCGAGTGCTATAAGGTATTTAATGTATGCGATGCATTGTACTAAACCTGATATTGCTTATTTTGTATGCAAGTTGAGTAGGTATACTAGTAATCCAAGTATAGAACATTGGAGAGCTATTACCATAATTTTTTGTTATCTTAAGAGAACTAAAAATTTAAGATTGTTCTATAATAATTATTCGGCTGTATTAGAAGGATACACCGATACTAGTTGGATTACAAGTGTGGGAGATGAGCATTCCACTTCTAGATGAATTTTCACACTAGCTGGAGGTGTTGTATCTTAGGCAAGTAAGAAACAGACATGTATAACTCACTCAACAATGGAATATGAATTTATTGCTTTAGCGGCAATTGGGAAAGAGGCCGAATGGATTAGGAATTTGTTGTTGGATATCAAGTTATGGCCTAATCCTATGCCTCCTATTTCTATCCACTGTGATAGTCAGGCTACTTTGGCAAGAGTCTATAATAGCACCTATAATGGTAAGTCTAGACATATTAGTCTAAGACATGAATATGTGAGACAATTGATTAAAGATGGTACCATAACAATTGTCTATGTAAGGTCAAGTAATAATCTTGCCGATCCTTTGACAAAGGCTTTACCAAAACATATGATAATAATGACCTCACAAGAAATGGGGTTGAAACCCTTTAATTGAAATCACCAATAATGGTAACTGACCTTTTTCTATAACATCACTAGGTACAAGGTTTAATGGATAAGAACAAGTTATTGAATGTGATTGTTTGATACTAACGTAGCCCTGATATGAGAAGTCAGTATCGTCTGTTACGTTTTGTAGGTTGGATTGAATTCTTAATGAAGTATAGTACAAATTTATAATGTGTTGATAATAACAAAAACACATGGTAAATACTTCACCTATATGAGCTTAGAAGTGGTGCCGCTTCTTACGAAAGTGATGGTAGCTTTCTAGAGAGCTCATGAAATAGGATCAAGCACAAGGCCATAATAGTGCGGAGTAATATAGAACTTCTCGTTGAAACAAGATGTTAGTGTATGTGCGGTATGTTCGGTTTTATTACATAAAAGTACAAGTTTAAAGCCAAGCTACTTGTCACTTTGATAGAGCTTTGATATACTTGTACTAAGTG
This sequence comes from Eucalyptus cloeziana, assembly GCA_014182715.1. Lineage (NCBI taxonomy): Eukaryota > Viridiplantae > Streptophyta > Magnoliopsida > Myrtales > Myrtaceae > Eucalyptus > Eucalyptus cloeziana. Next base: position 52,523,456 of record CM024636.1, on the reverse strand, counting down.
AATGTTTAACTCGAAAGAGACCTCTATGTATGTATATTAATCTTACTGAAATTTTAGCTGTACGGTTTTAAAATTTTAATTTTTGAAATCTTTGTTTTACAAACAAAGTGGGGGATTGTTGGAAATTTGTTTGTAAAAATAAAAAGAGTACATTTTCTTTGTCTCACATAGGAAAAATAGGAGGAAATGGGCAAATTTATAAGTGTGAGGTTTTCTTTATGTATTTAAAGAAATGATTGGGTGTGGGCTAGATCCCACCATACCCGTGTGCGGGTGCGCGAATAATTGCACAATTTTGGCACACTTAGCACTTGGCACGCTTGCGCGCTCACGATTTAATTAGCAATAATCTTTTTGTTATTTATTTTTATTTTTATTTCGTACGGTTATCTTATTAACTTTAATCAATTCAAAGGTTGTTTTGTTTATTGAGAATTTTCGGAAATTAATTAATTAATAAATAATAATTTCGAAATTTTATTTATTAAATAATTTTTATTTTTTTTATTCCGAATTTTTTGTTTATGTATTTTCAAGACAACTTTTGAAATAAAGATACTTGTTCAGTTTGCAACATTTCCCGAAGAGTTGCATTTGTTCGGGTTTTTAACTTCTTACGAATAGACACCTTTGTTCATTTAAGCAATTTTTCAAAAGAATGTGTTTGTTCATTTTTACAACTTTTCACGAAGAGTTGTCCATATTTTTAAGACTGTTTTATATATACTTGTCAAATTGAAGAAAAATGCGTGTGATCATTTTTCATGTTTTCGAATATTCTTTCTGAAAATTACAGCCATCATTTTAGTTGTTTCTTAGATAGACCCTAGAGAAATACTAGAATTGCTATCTAGTATTCTCATTTTGAAACTTTATTGTATCATGGAGGATATTTGTCGGTGATCATTAGCAACTTTGTGGAATAAATAAATTCTTAAAGAAAGTAATATCACACCTTAAAGTCCGACTCGAGTATTCTAAAGATCCGTCTTATTTGTTCTATCCTATTCGAAGCAGTATTTTCACAACAACAGAAGGTGGGAGAGATGAAGAGGCCGATAGCCAGCGAGCTAAATCCGACAGTGCTGCAAAAAGTGGGGTTGTGGTTGGCAGCAACGAATTCGCGTTGGTCTTATTTAGTTTAAGATCCTGTAACTTTAAACACGAAACGAACGCGTCCACTTGTATTTTTAAGGATTGGATGCTAGAAGAGAGAAGAAAATCCGCGACCGGGGTTGGCTTTAGGTTCAGCAGCCGACTCATCTCTCAATCATCTACTGTAGGGACACTACAAATGATTGGACTCTTTCACCTCCTAAAGAGTCCTCATCGAATCGACAAAAGTAAATGAAAAGTAAAAGGCCACTTGAAGCTATAACGTGATGAAAGTGGTCGAGCCATGCATGTGACTACATGTGAGTACCACGACCAGACATTCTACAGAATCTTTTCATGGTCACGGCCATCACTTTATACTTGACTGAATGGCCAGAAAAGTTCATTATTTCCTTCAAAAAAGTTTTCCCAGGAAATATCATCCGAGTTCACCTCTCCTCTCTCTCCAATGGCAAATCCTCCGGAAAGCCCAATGAAATTGATCAAGGTGTTGTTCAACCACCACGGCTGTGAATCCCCGACAGAGGTCTGCGTTAAATTAATGTCTCAATTTTGAATTCGGATAAATTGAATTTGTCGATAAAGTTTTTCCCAAACTGATTATATCGCACGTTGGACCCGAGCAGTCCTTAAAAGGCTCGCATCCTGGAAAGACAGGATAAAGCCTGGAAGGGGGCTTGAAAAATATTCCCTCCCCATTGGTGTCTCGGCCACGCCCCTTACGGGGCACGGGCGCCCAACCCGGATTCCCGCGATGCCGATCCCAGAGCCAATCCGAGGGAGGTACGGGAAAATGAAGGGTCCAAATTTTGATTGGGTCCAGGTGGAAATGGTCTCGGCATGACCTTAAACTGCAACGCTCGGGGGGGACAACCCCGACAAAGCCCCAGGCACGGGTCGGTGCCTCACCCGCCTTTGGCGGGCCGATGGTGCAAATTGTGGGTACAACCTTTCTGAGGTGGAAAAGATTCAGTTTGGGCGAAATCCTGCCCCTAGAAAAAACATAAGAACCGGTTGGACCCAGCGAGGTCCTTAAAAGGCTCGCATCCTGGAAAGACAGGATAAAGCCTGGAAGGGGGCTTGAAAATATTCCTCCCATTGGTCGTTTCGGCCCCGCCCTTACTGAAGGGCACGGGCCTAGCTCGGATTCCCGCGATGCGATCCCCTACCAATCCGGGAGGTACAGGAAAATGAAGGGTCCCGGCTGCCCGTGCCTCGTAAGGGCGTGGCCTGGGACAACCAATGGGGAGGGAATATTTTTCAAGCCCCCTTCCAGGCTTTATCCCGTCTTTCCAGGATGCCAGAGCCTTTAAGGACTGCTTGGGTCCATCTGGTTCTTATGTTTTTTCTAGGGGCCAGGATTTCGCCCCAAACCTGAATCTTTTTCCAGCCCAGGAAAGGCTATACCCACAATTTGCACCGTGGACCCGCCAAAGGCAGGGGTGAGGCACCGACCCGTGCCCAGGCGCCTTGTGAAAGAGGATACGAATTGCTTCTTCAGAATTCTTGGTGAAAGTTGTTACCTAGGTGGGCCCCAAGAGTCAACACACGCACACACATGAAAACAAAAGCTCAGCGTCCAAAAGAATCCAAACGCGGTGGTGGTCCCACGTCAAACTTTGACCTGGGCACACATAAAATACAGATCTAATTTCCTTGTTGGGCTTGTGCGTGGAGCGGCGGAAGAAGAACCCTTACGAAAGCACGTAGCAGCGAAGCCACACGTCTAGCGTTTTTTATGCCGCCGAAGTCCTTTACGTAGGAACACGCCGCCGAAGCTACGTAAGGAGCCGGACGTTCACGCCGTTTGAGAAGATCCGCAAGATCTTGAAGCCGCACGAATCTTGAGCATGTGACAATTTTGTGTCGTGAGTTTATATCTAATTAAGTTGTTTATTTATAAACACTTTGGATTTGGAGTTAAAACTTGGTGAGAACATTTGACAATTATAAACTCGATTCTCCAATTTTAGTGATTATTCTTCTTCTTTCCCGCGACGTAGATATCGATACTCGGACCGAACCACATAAATTTTCAGTGTTAGTTTTATTTTTCTCGTTTATTTCTCTCGATAATTTCGCTAACATAAATCGCAAGATGTTGTCATTTCCATGTAATATCCCAATAGTCTGCAACGTCCTCCTCGTGGTCGCCACCCTCATCATAGCCGTCACCTTCCAGGCTGGGGTCAGACCCCCTGGTGGCGTCGGGCAGGGCAGCTCCAATGAACACGTCCCTGGACAGGCCATCTACGCCTTCCAATATGGACTTTTCTACATGTTCCTGGTGTGCAACACATGCGTGCTCTCGTCATCCATCCATCCCATCCTTCCTCGAGGTCATGGTGGCCACCATGTCAATGGCCATCACTCCCAACTCGCCGGAACAGTTCCAGGACTGCTCTTCACCGGCTTCGTGCCGTTCTTGCTGAGGACGCTGATCCAGATGGGCGAGTATTACGTGTGGGCTATGTTCGAGTGAACTTCATCAAGTAGCAGGTGCAGTTTACTCTCAATTAATTAATTAGTTTGTTTAGTTCTAATCTAATCTTCAGCCTCACCTTGCTCTGAGGATCAAGTACGGTGTGATGACTTTGTGGGAATAATTCAATTTTGTCAGAATTAATTTGTTCAATTTGGATCATATCTTGCTTCTTTGGGCAATTTTACTTGTTGTATGCTTGCGAAAATTTTCTATTTCTACTTCCTTTTCTTTTATATTATGTATTCACCAAAATAATGAGAAAATCAAGATGATTTTGTAGTCACGATTTAGATGATTCTTTCTATTCTATATATCATTTTGCATCAACTTCAGAGCATAAACAATGAAAAGTCAGTACATGGCGACCCTCAAGCCGCTGTTACCGATCAAATTCCTCTCTCTCTCTCTCTCTCTCTCTCTCTCTCTCTCTCTCTCTCTCTCTCCTGAGTCATAAAGGACCCGCTACGGTGCCAGATCTCCGGTGACCCTAGGCATGAGGAGATTCGACGTTTGGGTTGCCATTTCGTGCTGTGACCGTGACTGCAGAGGTTGAGCTCATGGCGTTGCACGAGCGAGCTCTAGGTCTGGTTCACCGTGGGACCGACAGATGAGAGGAATAGTTCGACGTTGTAGTGCAGCGATGTGGTGGAAGAAGGCAGCGCAACATCGGTCGTGATGGCGAGGTGGCTGGTGCACTGGTTATTAGAGAAGAGTGGAGGAATGTGTTTTAGGCTTTCTTAGATGTGTGGGGAAATCTTGCTTAAAGGCGAGTGGTATTTTGATCCGATGGGATAACTTTATCGGGTAAAAAAGTCATTAAATTCATAGGATGTCTATCCTATCCTTAGAAGTCATTTAATATACGAACTATTCTATGGATAAATTATATTTTAATCAATGAATAAATTTGCATTGTACTTTATTATGATGATTGTGAATAGCACAAAAGTAGATTATGTGATATATTTTCAATTATTCATAAGACCAACGAAGTATGCGCGCGGTGCACTCATGCCTTGTGGATGGTAAAAAAAAATTGATGATGATGGAGCTCCTTCATTTAGTGAAGCTCGAGGTTTGTCAAGTTAAATTGGTGAATTACAGAGAATGACCACTATCGTGATGTTTAGAGAGCCAGAATTATCGATGAGTATTGTGACTCAACTACAAACATTGAGTTATGATAAAGATTGGTAAGAATATGTGTTTCGAGTTCGAGCGGTCGGAATAAAACACGACTCGGAATTAATCAGGAAGGTTTGGATTGTTGCCACTATCTTTTGGTGCGTGAAAAAACTAGGAAATGAACTTACAATTGTAGCCAGCAAAAATCTTCAACAACTTCCCTTCAAGGTTCGGCCAGCCCCATCTCTAGTGGCCCACCCATCGTTTGAACATAAACGTATTTTTTGCTAAATATTATTGATTTAGGTATACTTTATGGTTGCAAAATATTCGAACATGGAAGTGATTATAACTCTACAATTTGTAATTGATTAGTAATTTTTTGCAACTAACTCTTCCGTGGAGTAGATATTGTCACTCTCGTGTTCTTTATTATTTCTCATTGATTTATTTGGTAATTTAATTTCTCGTGTTTGACTTCAATAGCAACATCTGTTAGCTTGCGCATTATTTCACAATTAGATCCAACGAAAGGAGTATGTATAAAAAATAAAATAAAAAAGATTTGCATTGAATTCGTGCACATTGGTCTTTGGCCATCGGATCGTTCTTTTGGTCATCAATAAAAGAGAAAATTTAAAAAAAAACTCTTGAAGTGGAGCATTTTTCTCAAAGTACCTCATGATTGGTGTTTGTCTCAAAGTTGCCCATGAAATTCGCGATGTGGAATTTCAGCTCAATTAGATACTTAATAAAATCCTTAATTTTCCCATCTCAGTTTTCTCTCTTTCTCCCTTCCTTCCTTCCCTCCTTCTTGTTTGTTCCTTGCAAACTCCATTAATAGAGGTGATACAGCTCAAATCAGATTCGCACAACCTCCGATTTGAGTTGCATGACCCCAAAATTGAGGTTGCAGCGCGCCGCAATCGCGGGTGACAACCTCCATTAATGGAGGTGGACCATAGTGCACAGAGCGGAGGAAACGACTTCTCAGGCGACGGTGGTCGTAGGGAAAGCTTGAGCTCGTTTAGTCACTGGTCAGGAGTGGATTGGGTCTATGAAGTTTTGAGGATGGCAGAGTGAAGATGGTGGCCAATGAAAATGCCTTCTTGAAGCTTGAAAATTGGAACAAGAAACAAGGGTCTCAGCTGAGCTCACAGGAGATTTTTTTCAACAACTGCCAACCATCGCGGAGGGGTTGCCGCAGGTCGTGGCACGGCATCGGAGGTCTCGGTGGCGATGGGTGAGGCCCCATGAAGCTGTGGCCGAGAGAGGTCGTGTAAAGAAGATTATGAACACTGATGAGGAGGAGTGTGAGCTGGACAATCAATGTGGGTGAAAAGTCTAATCCAAAAGTTTAAACCAATAAATGGAGGAGATCATGTGTATATAAAGAGAGTATAAAACTCATAGATAAATGTTTTGAGATACTTGTAACACCCTCTCTCTCAGAAACAAAATGCGGGGGAGCTGTCCATGCGAAATAAATTAAGGCAGAACTTGACTTTAATACCATATTAAGGATGTATAGAAGAAACAATTGTATAATTCTGCATGTTCCATAATGAAGACTATGTTAGTCTATTTACAGGCTATAGAAGATGACTAAATAAGTTAACAAGATATTACAATATTTATCTACATTTAATTATAATCTATCGGGAATATGATTAATTAAATGTGATATATGCCGCAATTTTGAAAGATATAGAGAATCAAAGAAGATTTGCAAAATCAAGGGGAATATAGAATCTCCTAGATATATCTCTACTAGAGTCGAGTGGAATGAGGGATGAGGAATCGATGATCAACACAAGGTCATCCGTGTTGCCGTTATCATTAAGAGCTTGTGCTTGTGCATCCACATAATGATTATCGAGACTGAAGGAACCTGAGCAAAATAGAGAGATATGTAGTAAATGTGGTTAAGCTAAACTCACTTAGGTTGTCGATAAGCAGAACAAAAATGTAACGCAACGTTGTGGTTTTTGACCTTCTATTCGCAAAGGTTCTTCTCCTATCAAGGGAATATTGAATCGCGTTGAAATTTCACATTGCCAATGACACATGGAGAAAGAGAGACATGCACGGGTGAAATTGACACGCAGACCTTTAGCAGCAATATTAGATGAAAATTTTAGGGAGGTAAGACTCAAACACGGAGTGACAGTTGATTTTTTTTTTTTTTTTATGAGATAAAGAGTTCGAGCCAAAATGGAGATCCCATTGAAAGTTTGTCCTTTTTAAAGGAATTGGATCATTGCAGCATACACTATTGTTTTTCTCATTAGCCAAAAGAGTTCAAAGCAATGTCTTTTCCTGTTAAATCTTTTCGGTAGAAATGAACTCAATGCCTGGCCAATTGCCTCTTAAACTTCTTCAAATGATCACCCTATGTGGCCGTCACTAATCTCACACTTTTTATGTAACGTTTGCGGATAATTATTCCATCCCATTCGTGACCTGAACCCCACCAAGACAACTGACCTCTTTATTACTAGGCCAAACACCTTATTGGCAAGTCATGTTAGATAACTTTAAAATACCTCGCACATGGAAAATCTGATGAAGAAGATATAAGAGTTGAAAAGAGGAAAACAAAGGAAATAATATTATATATATATATATGAACACAAGAAGAAAATGACATTTGGTTTTTTATAATAATTTCAAACTCGATTCCTTAAATAGTAGCTAGGTAGAAATTATTGTCCTTAATATTTTTCTTCCTATCACATCAAAAAGGTGATGGGACACCATGTATCTTTTCATGCTTTTGTTTCATTGATCCAATCCTAATTTTATCGCATTCTTGGAATAGATAATTCAATAGAAGAAATTTCTCATTTTTTTTAATTAGTGGGACCCAGAGATATATACTATAGTCAATTTTCGTGAAAAATAATTTTGTACTCCTAAAGTTCTGGAATGAACAGGTGGTTGATGAAGCTCATAACTGAGCACTATCTTTTTATGAGAAGAAAGAAAAAATCATGAGGTAAGTTCACATGCTATCATGACGTAAGACTCCTTATATTTTATATCATAGGGATAGAGTACTTATCTCCTTTGAGGTCCAAAAGCTTGCTGAGTTATTGAGAGTGATTTTTGTTTATAAGTTTATTTGTCTACTTATTTTAACCCCTCAATCCCCTAAAAATACCAACATGGTCAGATTTAATTTTGCCTCAAACTTTTTTAATCTTATAAAAATCACAAACTTTCACGAAATATGGCCTCATGAATTCTCTGTCCACTGTTAATGTTAAAGGTCAATGTGTCAATTCCATATTCACATCTTTCTCTCCCTCCACATGTCATTGGAGACGATAATTTCAGGCTCAATTGGACATTTTTAAAAGAAAAGCCTTATTCTTCTATTTCCTTATGTTCCGTTTCTTCTTCTTCCTCCTTTACCACCTCCATTATGTTCCTTTTCTCAATTTCCTTGCTCGGACCTCCATTGACTCTTCCACAAGCTCTAACAGAGAAAATCCATTCTCAACCTCACAAAGATGTTTCACTTCATGGCCAATCCATCTGAAGAAGCAATGACCAAATGAGTACTCAGAACAGAACTTGGGCAACCACATCTCAAAAATCTCGATGCTATCCATGAAGTTACAAACGGGATATAAAGTCACAACACATTTTATTAGGGAAATACAATACAGCGGATCACTTGCAGACATCACACACTCAACTGCAGAGAATCAAGGACATTGATCTAACATCTGACCCCAGTCGAACAAACTCCAATACCACCATACTGCCAAAGGCTTGCCTGTCTTAGCTCAACCTCAAGGAAAGAGAGATACAATCATTATTTACAATCACGACTTTTGGCCGGCACATTTAGATCGTAGATATCACCAACGATATTTTTTTGATAACGAGAAAGCCATCGCAAGAAATTTTTCTGTACCTTTTCACCAACCACCACTGTATCAGTAGAAGAAACACTGATATTATAATCGGCGTCAGATGCAGCAGGGCTGCCGGACCATCCATTGACGTGATCATCAGGGATAACGTGAAGCAAAAGTAAGTTAGAACCATTGCGATCAGGGATAGCACAAGCGGCAGTCTGACAGGGAGTTCTTTGGTGAGGCAAATGATCGTCTGGACTGACACCAAGAATCCAAAGGTATTGCCTCCCAGGAAGAGGGTGTACACAGGCCCGCGCTATAAGTTCTAGTATCGTGTCCCGTGGAGGTATTGTTCCCGGGTTCCCATATAGAACTGTTCAAGGATTTCAGGAAGTAGTGTTCCCGGTTCCCAGGTAGTATTGTTCACGGATTTCATGGAGAGCTTGACAACTTTTACAATGTTTGGAGGCTGAAGCATGGATTGGTAGGTCGCACTCACAATGAGCGCGGCAACGACCAGCAGGGCATTGCGCCTGTCGCCCAACGACTCTCCATCTTTGTTCAACTTTTGCGATTGAATGTGATGATGACCGAAGGCATTTGTGACTGGTTCCTCATATGATTGGTGACTGTTACCTCCCTCGACATCGTTTCGTCCACCGAGACTGGTCTTGAAGCGGGCGGGTTTGATCTTCCAGCTCGTGCGAGAATTTCTCTGATCTCTGTCTCCTGCTCCCTTTGCGAGAGAGCAAAGACATGTAGAGGCGTCAAGCCACTGTTGTTCGAGGCGCTCACATCCACGACCTCGGGCTCCACAACATGCCCACGAAGCAGGAAGTCGACCACCTGCAACTCTTTCCCCTTTTTGTTTTATTCTTATTGATTTCAGACATTTTAGATACTAAAGAAATCTTGTTGTCATAGACGAGACATCATACATTCCCGTGATGATCAAATAAATTCCTTTGCTTAAAAGATTTTCGCATATGGTAGGATAACACCTCACTGAAATAATGCACAAAGAAAGTCCGATGAAATAAGGGAGCGGCGAGTCTTGCCTCGAAATTTTGCCAGCGGCAGCGAGATGCAAGGCAGTGTTGCCTTCATGGTCCTTCCTATTGATCACCTGCTCCTTCTTGTGCTGCTTCAGATGCTCCACCAACACAACCACCGCGTCAAACCGGTTGTTCACGGCGAGGTGAAGCGCAGTCTCCTTTCGGGCGGTTGTCTCTTCAACAGACTCAGGCGAAGCAGAGAGCAGTTCCTTCATGACATCGACCTCCCCGTTGATGACGGCATAATGCAAAGGGATTCTTCTCTCCCATCCCTTCACGGAGCACAGGTTTGTACGCTCTTTCAAGAGCTCCCTCGCGATCTCAACATCACCTCGAGCTGCTGCGATGCAGAGGGCTGAAACCATCCCGGTCACTTTTTCGGCGAACTTTACATATGCTTCAGGAGCTCTTGGACGACATCCAAACGGCCCGCCCACACAAGCAACGTGCAGCGGCGTGTGACCGGCTCCTTTGAGAGCCATCTCCTCGAGGATGAGCTCATTGCTGCCGATCAAGTCTTTCAGCTCTTGGATATTGCCCTTTCGAGTTGGTTCCAACAACCTTCGCTCCATTTGATCGGAACTAATAATGGCCTCTCTCTTCTCGGGACACCTTTGGACTTGGACATCTGTTAAATTATTGATCCACTTTATAGAGTTTCCGAATATCGAGAAGTTCATTGGTGAATGATGAAGTAAGATTTCCATGCACATGACCACTTATGATAACCCAACTATTCAATAAAATATTGACAATATCAAGCACAGATCCAACCAAGTAGGACCACGTGTTAAAGGGAAACAAGCATTGGAATCGTGCGACATTCGTTTAATGACGAAGGTCAGTTTTTTTTTTGAATC
>CM024636.1:52380627-52512846 GCA_014182715.1 Eucalyptus cloeziana | reverse complement strand
GGTAGAGACCTCAATTTGTATCTGTATGTTCTAAGTTACTAACTTGAGAAATGTATTTATGTAATAAAAAGCTTTTCAGCGAGGATTCCCTTCAAGAATGACGCCTGAAAAAAGGAAAATGAGGCAAGTACGAATTCCAGTTCTTGAACACATCATGGTATTGAATGAGGCAAGCATGAATTCCAGTTAGAAACAAAATGAGTGGAAACATGGCGTCAAATATTGGACTTCGCCATTAAAAGGATTAAATGAAAATGACGGTTTGATTAAAATAAAATTACAGTATCTGAAGAACATAGTATGAAACTAGTTATGTTTTTTTTTTTTGTCAGTCCTACTCTATTCTTATTCTACACTCACGCTCAGACTTTGCCCTGCTTGCAGGGCGTGGAGTCGAAACCCACTCTTTGAAACTTACGCGTTCCCACCCCATCCCTTCCTGAGAAAGTGGGGATTTGAACCTCACCTCTCACTTCCATGTTGGAAGGGTGGGCGGATTAGGACGAATCACAGTGGTTTGGAAACTAGTTATGTTTGCTCAGCAGAACATTGAGGTGCTTATGCCAAAACAGTCAACTTAGTCATTCACAATAAAGTAATAAGATGAAACTACCCCTCCCATGAATTCTTTCAGGTCGTGCAAGATTCCAAGTAAAATCAGAGATTCTCGGAAGATGGTTCACCCTCCCTCGAATCCCCATTAACCCTAGAGCCGCCCCGTCACATGGGCTCCTCTCCGAAAATCAGACATCAAGTCAACAGAAGAAACTACTCATGTTACTAACTCCTCTTGTTCTTTCGCTTGTGCACATTCATCATGTTCAGTTAGTCAAAATCCTCAACATCTGCAGAGCACCAATCAGAAAAACATCATTCATTCAGATCATGTAAATTGCTGCGACCCCCAGATCCTTCTTTTTTTTATGTCTCTTAGAACGCCTATTCTCCATTCTGTGCACCAAGGTCCAAGGCCTTCTCTATTACAAACAAAAGTTGCACCGGCTAATCAACACACTGCTTAGTCAATACAAAGCCAGAAGTCCACACTAAAATGAAAAGAATTTCGACTGAATAAGCCTCCAGTGGCTAACAAAAGACCTATAAGTAATGTGAAAAGCATATCGGAAAACCAGTACATAACTTGATACATATATGGTAATATGGATGCTCCAGAGTCTACATATAGGAAACCAGTACATAACCCAGAACATCTTCGTAACCGGAAACGGGGCAGCATTCAATGAACACAAGACAGTTAGGTGACAGATATCCAATTCACTTGCCCGATTGAATCGACATCATCATGCATAAATGACAAAAACAACCAAACATACAAAGAAGCATAGCATAGGAGAAGTAAGACAGCTTTCCGGCCGATAATTCAGATACGCATAAGTCAAAGTCAGCCTGTATATACAAATCAACAAGAATCTTGGGTTTATCACCATCACATCAAATACACATTTTACTTGAAGCTGATTTTCATGGACAACACATAGAAATTTCAGAGTTATCTGAATAAATATATCTAAGCACTAAGCACCAACCTCATTGCGCAACTTTACATATATCCCGATCCATTTACCAGTTGACTACAAATCATCGTGCATAAATCACAAAAAACAACCAAACATACAAAGGAGCATAGCATAGCAGAAGTAAGACAGCTTTCTGTTTGAAAATTCATAAATCATAAGTCAGCTTGCATATACAAATCAACAAGAATCTTGGGCTTATCATCATCACAGACACATTTTCCTTGGAGTTAGTTTTGATGGATGATTCACAAAATTTTCAGAGTTATCTGAATAGATATATCTAAGCACTGAGCACCAACCTCATTGTGCAAGTTTACATATATCTTCATACTCAACAGCAGGAATCACCCTTCCATCATAGACACCTTTCTCTATCTGCACTTTAGCGCAAAATTTCTCCCGTATTAATCCCCAGCAACCTTGCAGTCGAGGCCTCGATCACACGCCATTCACAATCCTCACCAAGCCCCGATTTGTGGAATCACAGTCTCAACTCCTCCTGGTCCACCCTCAACACGTGCTTGTTCTCAAGCATCTCGATCTCGCCCACATACTTGCTCGATCACCTTTCGGAACAACGCCCTTCTGTTTATAATACCCTTTATCAGCCAGTGGCTTGCTCATCACCTTCACGACAATCCCTTCGCACAACCAATAGTCCTTCCTATTAATCCGCTCCTTCTTCTTCTCCTCTTCCTTCATCAACTCCTCGAGCGCAGACTTCGTCATGCTCTTCTTCGGCTCGCCGCCCGGACCGCCCTTCCTTTTCTCGCCCCTCTCGTTCTCCGTCTCCTCGAAAAAACCAACTTGGAACTCTCCCCTCTCTCTTTAACCTCCTGCTGTTTCGCGAGCGAGAACCCTATCTTCACGCCATTCTCCAAATTCACCTCCCTCGGGGTTTCGGGCCCCGTCCCGCTGGCCGGTGCGCCGGCGGCCGGCAACAACTGCCCGGCCCTCTCGATCTGCTTCATTATCTCCTTCTCCTGCTTCTCCTCATCCACCAGGTCCGCCTTGATCCTCTTATTCTTCTGCCTCTCCTTGAACAGGGTCTCACTATCGCGATCGATGTAGGTCATGAACCAGCCCTTGGGGGTCTCCTCGACCTTGCACTTGCCGGTGCGGCCGAGGTACTTGACGAACTCGGTGAGGGTGGCCCACTGGGTGGAGTTCATGTGGACGTGGTTGCGGTCGTGGATGTACTCGTTGTAGACGACGGTGGCGGCGACGCGGCTGAAGCGGTGGCTGCGGCGCATGTGCTCGAGGAAGGAGTCCTCGAACTCCTCGGAGTAGCCGTCGACGATGCGGTGGGGTTCTGGCCGAAGATCTGCATCTGGCGCTGGTGGCTCTCGCTCATGCAGTGGCACTTGAAGCCGTTCTCGTCGCGGCACTGCTTCTGGCACATCTGGCAGTACCACCGCAGCTTCTGCAGGCCCTTCGCCTTGATCCGGTTGGCGATCGCCTTGGGCGTCAGGAACTCGTTCTTCCCCATCTCTCCCTAGGGTTCCGGCGGCGGCGGCGGCGGCGGCGGCGGCGATTGGGGCGGGACCGATTGCAAGGTTGGGGATCGGGTCGAGCTCGAGCGATCGAAGGGAGATGGAAACCCTAAATCGGTCGCTCCGCCGGTTAGACGAAATGGGGGATCGCGACGGTGACGATTTTTAGGTTCGATCGGCGAGTTGGGGAAGAGAAGCGCGGTGGTCGGTAAATGGGCCGGGCCGGCCCGGGATGAATGGTTAAGCCCGAAATAGGGAAACCCGAATCAGGTGAGAATTGTTTCTTAATGTAGAAAAGATTCATAGTTAGAAAATGAAATACGGGGAGATAAAATAAACTTATTAAATTGCACAGTTGATATTCGACAGAATATTTAGAAAGACAATTAATTGAGGATATTTTTGGGAAATAAAGTTTTGATTTTAATCCTTTGGAGTCGGAGGTTCATTTTTACTTAGATAATGGTGCGGATAATATAGATAGAATAGTTTTATCTAATGAAAGTTTATTAGATCAGAATCTGCAATTATATTTACAGAAATGCTTGATTTATATCAAGACAAGTAGAAAATTATGGATTACTAGAAATAGTTTTACAAATGATCACATCAATCATTAGGAGAGCTATTAATCGATGATTTATTTAATTATTTTTTTTATAACTCAAGGACACGAGCCCGAAGATTCGATTAACTAGAGGCCAATAGAATTGTCAATAAGCCCCATTAATCACTTAACCCTATGTTTTTAATTTGTACATATTAGTTTAACTTAAAATAATTTACACGTAATTGGTGGGATTTGAAAAATAACATGAAAATCCAAAAACCCATTAAGTAATTGCACCAACCATGGGGGTCCACAATTTGTTTATTTAGTCACTATACCTAATTCTCCACAATCTCCACTAGTAATTATAATAATCTCTCATAATTTATACAATATCTTTACTTTTAAGATTTAGAGAAAATAACATAAATAAAAGGGCAAATACTACAACAAATCCAAACTATACCCATCGCAACACAAATATCTGGAACTTTTTTTCTATGTAATGAAAACACAGATTTATACATATGTAATATATAAATGCTTTATTTCAATTCTATCCAAGATATATTTGTTATAGTATAAGTTCACAATTTTTTATGACACAAAAAATTTAGGGTATTTATATCACAGTGAGCAAGATTAAGGTTTTAGGTAATCCAAAAAAGTTTAGAGTATTTGTGTCAAATTATGTAAAGTTTGATTTTTTTTTTTAGTATCGATACGGTGGAGGGTAAGAACAGAGAAAATTGATTGGAATAGGACAAAGCACGAGAGGGATTGTTCCACTCCTGGACAAAAATCTGCCATTAACATAGTACAGACAAAGACATTCTGCAAAACCGTCACGTTCTTCGGACAGTCACGTGCCCTGGGACCGCCACCCTCGATCCGGATCCCATGTTTAGACAAAGTTGTAGTTGCAGCAGATCATGGATGGGATCATAGCCAACGGTTCTCGATCGCACTGGCTCGCAAAATCCGTTCTTGATTCTTGAAAGCCATTCCAAAACAATGGAGTACGCGACAAAGCAGTGAAATTGGCAAGCGCTCCCTCCCACGCCACGCCACGCCACGCCACGCCAGGCCACCCCATCTCTTCCCTTTCGCTCTTCCATCCTCTCAACAACCACCCTTTAAACTCACCACCCCTCCCTCTCTCTCTCTCTCTCTTTCTCTCTCTCTGTGTCTGGTGCGTGGTTCTTGAAGGTAGTCTCGTCTCCTCTCGCTTTTCACACGACCCATCTGCGTTTGGTTGAATTGGGTTTTGTTCGGCCATTTCGATTTGCTCGAATTTCGCCCTCTCTCCCTGCACAGTGTTGTCCCGAGTCTGATGTTCTTGGGGCGACTTAGCTGCTTGTGTTGTTGAAAGCGTGGTTCTCGAAGGGTAATCTGGCATGATTCTTGCTCTTTAGTAGGAAAATGGAAATGGGTATGCAGTGATTTGCCATAAGTTTCGACTCTGTCCGCGAAAAAATCTGATCTTTTTCTACAGTATGAGGCCCCGCGTGCCCCCGGGAGTTGAGGGGGTGGGGGTGGGGGCGCGCAATTAGAATGAAAGCTTTCATGAATTTGCTAAACGAGGCGATTGGTTATTAGATGTTTGGATGCTTAAAGTGCTGTTTCTTTTCAACTTAAATCATTCATTTTTCAGGGAGTTGATCCAATAATTAACGGATTCTTGCTTTGACTCTTTGGTAGGCGATTGTATATTGGAATCGTGTCAATTCTTGAACCATGATAGGCAATGTTACTAGCAGGCCTTCCTGGTTCGTCCAAGTTATTTTCGTGGCAATCACCTTCTTGAGCTATGGGGCCAGAGTATATGGTGGGATCACAAGTGCGTTTGTCAGATCAGAGTGGCCGTCTGTTGACATTCCTTTGGATAATGATGTCTTTGCAGTCCCCAAGGGTCACAATGCACCACAACAAGTAAGCAATAGTGAACTGTTGCAGAAGAGATGTCAGTTTTCTTTTGCTCCCCTCTTTACATTTTCCTTGAACTCTTTAGGTGGCAGTATCTGTAAAAATTGGTGGAATGAATAAAGAATCAATTTCTGATCTTGAGTGCTACACCTCCATCTTTTGATTATATAGGCACAAAATGGTGCTGCATAACAGCAATACTTGTGAAGCTTATTCATTTGGAGTAAAGTTTATGTAGGAACTGCTTGAAGGAGATGACTATGAGACTTGTGGATCCTCAGCTAATAACACCTCTTAAATTATCCTAATCACCTGTCTCTTGGCTAAATTACAGTATCTTGCATGATGATGCTTTTAGTTTTGAGATGCTTGAAGTTCACTTTTCAGCGATAACTGATGGGGATGCTTTATATATTTTCCTACTGCTGTTCTTTTTCTCAGCTTTTTATATTGTGGTAAAGCCCTGCTGAGCTCGTTTTCTTTTGAAACATCCTATTGCAGGTGCATATCACACAAGGCAATTATGATGGGAAGGCTGTCATTGTATCGTGGGTGACTACTGACACGCCTGTTTTGAGTGTAGTTCACTTTGGAACATCTCCGGGAAGATACACACTCTTTCTGCTGAAGGGACGGTGACAAACTACACCTTTCATAATTACAAGTCCGGTTACGTACATCACTGTCTACTTGAGGGCCTCAAGGTCACTTATTGCCATTCTCTAGATTGTTAAACTTTTCCAGTGTTTTCATTCTATTGTCAATAATTTTCCTTTGGTAGCCTATGGTCTTACAGCAGGTAGTAGCTTCATATTTGAGACTCTAACTTAACTTCACAAAAGAATGCTCTGTATAAGATTTTGTTGATATCTTCTCTCTCAGTATGACACCAAGTACTATTACAAGATTGGAGAGGGTGATTCTTCCCGAGAATTTTCATTTCAAACACCCCCAAAGATTGGTCCGGATGCTCCATACAAATTTGGTATCATTGGTGAGTTGTTTCACCATGTGTAAACAGATGAGAATGCTCGTATGTGGATGTGTAGAACATTAGAGTGCATGCTCATGCATGGCACTTTTCATTGAAGGAATAGTAGAAGTTTTTTCTTTTTTTTTTTAACTAATTATACAAACGCCTATACTTTATGGAAATGCAGAACTCTGGGAGGATGCAAATTGTTCCTGATTGACAAGTAAACTCTTGTTGGAAAAAGCCAAAGAATCAATTGAGATTTCCATAAACAGTTAATTTCCAGAACTGTTGCATAAAGCAATTTTTTTATTCAGCTTTTTGTACTTTCCACAACAAAAGTGTGGTGAAGGAAAGGCAGAGTATCGAGCAGTTATCCAGCTGAGCCTTTGAGGGCATTTATCAGTGGATAGCCCTAGAAATAATTCTTTGTTTTGGAAGGCCTCCCTAGGAGTGATGTGGGATATTGAAATTCATTTCTATCTAGGTTCAGTGCTATTGATAATTTCTACTGAATGCATCACTCATAGAGTCCTGATTATAGTCTGTTTATTATTGGATGTCACTGTATTTTGCAGGTGATCTGGGGCAGACTTACAATTCACTATCCACTCTTGAGCATTATATGCACAGTGGAGCTCAGGCTGTGTTATTTGTTGGGGATCTTTCTTATGCTGATAGATATCAGTACGATGATGTTGGCTTAAGGTGGGATACATGGGGGCGCTTTATTGAAAAAAATTGCTGCATATCAACCGTGGCTCTGGGCTGCTGGGAATCATGAGATTGAGTACATGCCCTACATGGTAAAGTATTGCCCTTACCAATAGCACAGACGAACAAAAGTACTCTTGCACAAGCACACTAAAATGATGCATATAGTTGAACATCTACTGGAATCTGTGTATTCATTTCCTAAAGGTAATATGCAAGTCTGGTAGACTAATTTGCTAGACCTTTCCCTATTTCCTATTTTCAATTAAGTCCAACCTTCACTATAGTTATAATTCTGTCATCTAATGCTTCTTCTTGGATATTGATTCTCAATCACCTTTTCTTCTTCATATTGGACCTTAATGGACACACTGTAGGAGTAAAGCATCGACCAAATTATGGGAGATAATCTGGTAAGAGGATCCAATAGGACTAAATGCTAGAAAGTTCTTGAGAAAATGTTACAGAAGATGAGCACAAGTAATTTGAAATCCACACAGCTGAAGAAGTGTTGACCAGTTTTCTAGAAGGATCATTTGGTCAAAATAATGATTTTTTTCTTTTGTTTATATTAGCAATTCCATGAAATACCAGTTCGAATAGTCATGGCACAACATAAATCACCACTCATAGAAATAAGTCAGCTATTGAATGCATCGCACCTCAAACTATTTTGATAATAACACAAACCAAGGGGGATGAATTGGTTGTTATGAGGAGATTAGAATTTTTTTGTAGAAGACATGCTAAAGCTCTTTTGTAGAATGAAATATAGTTGTGCAGATGCAGAAACTCTTATCTAGCAGTTAATAAGATAGTTGAAAAGATAGAAAATATTGCAAACTGATGTACAGTGGTTTTGCCTTCCATTTGGCTTACATTCACTCTCCTAGATTAACTGCCACAAACAAGGCTGAGATCCACTAATAATCTTAGAGATGTTACGGTCTGTAGATAGTGCTGCTTCTGCATGAAGTTTAGTAGATACCCAATGAATGCAGTCACCTCTAACTCTATAAAGCACAAACCTCATGGTGAATACAATTAGAAAAGAAGCAGTTTTCACCAGTGTTAGCACGAGAGTATTCAAAGACAGTGGGAATAGATGGTCTGGTTTCCATCGAAGTCCTCAGCAATCCTTGATTACTTGAAATAGCTTTCCAATCTTAAAACTACCTTCCAATCTTAAAACTAACTGTGGTAAGCCATCTCTGGGTCAAAGGATCTGTTTGACTCACTTCTCAACTGAGCAGACCTACAAACTGCATGTCCATTTTGCTGTACCTGAGCGAAGCAGAAGATTTCCAGAAGTAGTGGCTTCTGCTTTTGCAGGTTGTCTGACTCTTTACCTGCTTGCATAAAGAGGAAAACTAGTTCTGATTTTCTCCAGGTTGTTTTATGCGGACTGCAGACCTTGAAAATGGTTGCTTGACCCCAATTCGAATTTAAATCAAATTGGAAAGAGCTCTGGGTATTCTTCACCAGGAATGTAGAAGCATCCAACATGTATTTTACTCATCTGCAGTGGGAGCTGCTTCTGCACACGGTCCTTTTTAGTCTATTCATGCTTTACACTAAACTTAATGTTGACCTTCTACCCAGGTGTATTGACATCTTCTAATTCTACACAGTTGTTTACCTTCTACCGGTTCATCCAAGCCTCAGCGAATCCCCCATTCTACAGCTTGTTTACCTTCTACATAGGTCCATCCAGCTTTAGACACCCTTTAACATTTTATGCCTCGTTCACCTTCCTAGATGTTCTTGTAGGACTCTATCTGCATATTGGCAGTGCATCTACAACCTGGTTTTATACAACCAATGCATGCTTTAGTAGCCTTTGATTATTTTGTTTCTTCAAAAAATAATATAGGGGATTCTCCCAACCCACATTCAGGTCTACTCATCTTATACAAAAGTAATCGCATTATCAGAATCAGAATGGTGGTGGTTGAATAGTTTTTTTTTTTTCCTGTCCTTCCTGCGACTTGGGGCATTTTCTTCTATCAGGCTCACAGGCTGTTCAGTTTGGTATGCTGATCCAATGAACTGAATAACCAAGTTGGCCTAAAAGGTCAAAATGAGGATGCATGAATTTGTCCAGTTGAGAGTGATTTTTGAGGACCAAATGGGAAAAAGGAAATAATCTAAGGACTACATTGTGATATGATGTTGGATCATCAACTCGTGCTCACTTGCCCTGAAGCTTGAGGGCAGACTAGTTTTACTACTGGGGTCCTCCAACTAGCTTTTCATAGGCTTTGGTAAGACGCATGATAGTTAGAAGGGGGGTTTCTGAGAAAAGAAGTACTACAATGTCGGCAGTAATTGCTTAATCCATCATCCCGTACGAAAAGAGGATAAACATTTTCCAGGTGGTTAAAGTTCTTGAGCAGCTGGGCGAAGATTGCCATTTGCTTATCCTTTCTGGGAGTTGTGAAAAGTTTGTCTTCTAAAGCGAAAGTGTAGCTGGTATCTATAGGAAATCAAAAGAGCAAATTTTGATCTTGAATTATTTCAACAGTCTTCCCACTTGTGTGGGAATAGGGACATTACAGCTACACTTGTGTAGAGTTATTGTAGAGTTGGCGAACAGAACTAAGCACTTTATAAATTTCTATAAGAAAGTCAGGCACTTTTTTCCCACAATAATTAATAAACATGATGACCTAGAAATTTAACTTTCCAGGGATTTCTCATTGTTCTAAATTAGAAGAACGTATAAATTAAAGTTGTGGTTCACAAGCTGTTTTTTCTTTTTTAGTTGCTGGATGACTTTTTAGTTGAATGGTCTATGCTCTTCAAGATGAAAAATCTATCACTGGTTTTGTACTTTTATATTAATATTGACATTTCAGCTTATTCATGTATGTCAATTTATCGTGTCGCGATTCTTTTGCACTACAATCAATTTATTGGAAGGAAAGGGATATAATTATTAAGTGAATGAGTTTGTGTAGACATCAGAGAATCTCATATGTCTGCTGATATATTCAAGGAGTAGCTAAATGACATTTTCTAGTC
The DNA here is from genome assembly GCA_014182715.1 of Eucalyptus cloeziana. Lineage (NCBI taxonomy): Eukaryota > Viridiplantae > Streptophyta > Magnoliopsida > Myrtales > Myrtaceae > Eucalyptus > Eucalyptus cloeziana. The sequence goes on along the minus strand of CM024636.1, from coordinate 52,502,628 downwards.
TCTCTCTCTCTCTCTCTCTTTTTTTTTTTTTTTTTCAGAAGACATTTTCCATTGTTTGCAGTTTTATTCTGCCACACCATTTGATCAGACTGAAATGATGTTTTCTGATATTTTTATGCTCTTATGTGCCATGGATTGTTATGTGAACATGCTTTTATAATTTCTTGTTCAAGTAATCTCCGTGGACTATTTTATATTTCAATTAACTTATTTTCTTCTCCAAATTTTCTTGGACACATGCAGGGAGAAGTTATTCCTTTCAAGTCATACCTTAATCGGTATGCTACCCCTTATTTGGCATCCAAAAGCACCAGTCCTCTTTGGTACGCTGTCAGACGTGCATCTGCCCATATTATTGTGCTGTCAAGCTATTCCCCCTTTGGTAATTTCTATCTCCTTATACATTAGGTCTTGAACAATGTTCAGGTGATCGGATAAGTGATAGAGCACAATTACTTGTAGCAATAATGAGAGTGCTAAATGGAGCTTTTTTAGGTGCCCCACTGTTTGTCTGTGGTCCTCATCCTACAATTTACTAAACTGCAACTTGAAATAAAAACATCAGCTAGTACAATAAAATTGTTACAGAAGGTGTTTTAAGGGAAACCCTGCTGAAATTCATACGAGCACTTCCTTGTCTTCGGCATATTTGACTCAACAACTTACAGTATTTCTATCCTCGGTATATGGAATGTCAGAGGTTATACTTTGGTGCTGATGACATTTGCAACCGTTTTCCAGCAAATAAACTGCCAAATTTGTAAATTAGACACGACATTATTTTCTCCTGTTTTCTCTTTACCTGTTGCTGATCAATGGAAGCTCTGTGACAGTGAAATACACACCACAATGGATGTGGCTAAGAGAAGAACTCAAAAGGGTGGATAGGAGAAGACCCCTTGGCTCATTGTACTGATGCATGTTCCAATCTACAATAGCAATGATGCTCACTTCATGGAGGGTGAGAGTATGAGATCAGTATTCGAGAGGTGGTTTGTCCGAAACAAAGTGGATGTTATTTTTGCTGGTCACGTCCATGCTTATGAAAGATCGGTATGGTTCTTTTTCTCAATCTACTTCATGACTTTTGCGTAATAGCATCTTCTATGATGGCATGATAGTGTACATAGGCTTTGATGCACTCATAGTTGCTTCATCAATTGAGTCACATTATAGGGACATAACAAGATAATCTATGGATCATTTTAGGTAGAATCTTGGCATTGGTGGCAAGTACGATTTATTAATTAGAGTAGACTAGTGTGGTCGAAACCAATTATGGGGATAAAGGTTTCGACAATACTAACGTACCCTCTTTTCAGAGAAACACTCTCTTTTCCATTTTAAGTTATATTCTGGAGAGGGTAAAGTTTCAGCTTTTTACTTTTTGAGAATTGTATCCGGTAACTTCTCGACTTTAATATGAGAACTTTGCTTCCATTTTGTTCGAAAACTGATAAAATGTGATTTGACATATTGCTGACCAAATTTCACCAATCTTTCAATTTGAGTTGGAAAATGTTGAGACCTATTGGTAATTCCAACCTTTCAAAGTTTTTCTGAGTTTCTAAAAATTTGAATTCTGAAAACAATGGAGCCCACAAATTTGCTTTCTGCCCCTTTTAATCTAAGTAGAAGAAACAGTAAAACTTTACTTCTGGTCCTGAACTTTGAACTGAGTCTCACTCATCTTTAAACTTCTAAATTTGACAATGACACCCTTGAAGTGTCCTTACTCTTGAAAAAGGATAAAACTTTGTTAAAATCCTCTTAAACTATCAATTTTTCTTATCGGCATTTTGTCATGTTACTCCCTTGAACCATCTCTGCCAACTGACATGTTTTATAACTTCGCGGTTTCTTTTTCTAGCCTTAGTGTTCTGTAGGGCTGGGAAAATTAGAGATTATCACTTCTTAGGAAAATTAGAGATTATCGCTTCTGGATCCAGTTTTTATATTTGGTTGATATATAAGTCAGATCTACTTTGTACTTGTAGGATCGAGTATCTTACCTCCTGTAGCTAGGATGTTTTTTAATCAACCCAGGCTGCTAGGATTTTGTTTGTCATGAAGCAAGATACTTTTGGTATCAAATCTGTGGGCTGTAGAGTGGGTGATGCTTGCAATCTGGTGACTAATTATTTGTGGGTTGTGCTCGATAATCACCTACTCATGAAACTCAGTTCTAATAAGTGAAAATCCCTATTTTACAACAGGCGAATTTTCAAAATCTACAGCCTAATTAAATCAGTGGAAGATTTTGGTTAGCTAGGGTGACTTGAGCAAGTGCACGTCATAGACAGTAGATGATGTTTATAAAATCAATAGAAATTTGGTTTTGTTCTCTCTCTCTCTCTCTCTCTCTCTCTCTCTCTCTCTCTCTCTGTGTACTGAGGGTAGTTGAAGAGTGCAATTGTCAAATTCTAAAGTTCAGGGTAAAATGAAACTTGGCTCATATCTCAGGGGTGAAAATTATGTTTTAAGCAGACAATAATTTGGAGAATTGTCAGCAACCAAAGGTTAATGCATCCTACCATGGGGAAGAAACAGTGAAGAAATATCAGATGTGGCTTTCAGATATGGGAATGAGACCAAAGAGCTTTTTTTTATGACTGCTAGCCCTGATTAGCATATAGAATGTTATAGTTCTTGAATGCACATTTAAACTTGATTTCTTCCTCTTCCATTTAAATGAATCCTACAATGGAGAGCATATTAATGGACTATTGAACTCGACTAATGAAATAATCATTCTTTAACTGCCATAACAGATCATAAGATCTGCAAAGAACTGATAATTTATCTTCTTTTCATATTCAGTATCGGATCTCAAATATACATTACAATGTGTCGACCGGTGATCGTTACCCTGTCCCAGACGAGTCAGCTCCTGTCTACATTACTGTTGGAGATGGAGGCAATCAGGAAGGTCTTGCTGGAAGGTGAGCGAGGCCAACAAGCTTACACCCATTAGTTTTTTTATCAGGGTGCTAAAAAAAGTGAGATTAAGTTGCGTTTCTTGTTGAGATCTTATCCAGAAAAAAAGATTAATCTGCAGTACTTTCTCATTGTATTTGCAGGTTTAGAGATCCGCAGCCAGATTATTCTGCATTCAGAGAAGCCAGTTATGGTCATTCAACACTGGAAATAAAAAAACAGAACACATGCAGTCTACCACTGGAACCGAAATGATGATGGCAGAAAGGTGGCAACAGACTCCTTTGTCCTCCAGAATCAATATTGGTAAGTTTTATTCTCTCTCCGTCTCTCTACCCCATTTGTTAGCTGTAGACTAATGGATGCATTTGGTTATTAGGAGTGACCTCTTAATCTTATTCTAAAACATGTTTCAAGAACGAGAACTGCATTAGTGTAGAATCCACTTGTTTCTCGACTTGGGTTGAGGAAGCATTCGAGTCTGACCAGTTGTTACGTGAAACTAGTTTTCATTGTTTGGAACTGTCGATTTTATTGTCACGATAGAAATGATAAATAGGTGCTACAAAAATAGATCTCCCGTTATTTCTCAAAATTTTAAGGATGGTTATTTGGAAACTGCTTAACTTAATTGGTAGAAAGCAGGTTTTCAGATCTCAGATGGACACTGACTTTTCACTGCTTTGTGTCACTACAACATCTCGCACATCCCGTGTGCAATCTTTGAATGTAAACATGTTCAACATTCCCCTGATTCACGGTAATGCAGGGCAACCAATGGAAGGAGAAGAAGACTGAAGAAGAAGCATTATCTCGCGAGCTTGGTGGGCCAGATTGCAACTTACTGAGCAGAAGTTCAAGCTTTCACATAGGACAGTTTGTTGACTCAATTGAATAAGCAAAGTGCTAGGCCAGACCTGTCTTGTTCAGTTTAATAGTCTCACATCCACCGCAATTTTAGATGCACAGCATCTCTTGCTACTGCTAATCTGTCTGTTGCTGTGTACGCCTGCATCGCTGGGATAATTCCATCCAAAAGCAAGTGAGCTTGTTTTAGTGGATGATGTTGTATTTAACGAGCTATTATTTCTACTCCACCTATGTAATATGAATTAATCGAAACACCGTGAAATGGTTTCTTGTTCTTTTTCTGGATTATGTTGTTTGAGACATAAACAATTGCCCATGCTCTTGATTGATGTATATGGCATTTTGGGCGTTCCTCAACTGTTAATTTTATAATGCCGACATGAACGTATGTGGAATACCAATTTTTTTCCTTTTTATATGCATCTTGCAATAAGAATATGGTTGCTTGGATCAAATCAGCTGGCGAAGATACCGTTCAAAAGGTACTTTTAAGGCTAAGATGTTGGGATGGATGTGACTTTTTCGTACATTAAAGTTGGCAACCAGACACTTGCATGGTTGTAACCTACTAAATGAACATTTCGCAAATGGCTTGAAATGGTCAATACATCGCAAATGATCACATGGACTCCACATGATTCATACATCATGATCGGTTGGCATTCACTGATCTGTCATAACAAGGCTACTGCTACATATCAGGGTGAAAATTTTGCTGCAATACTATGGGCAAGTGATTTAAGTGTGGTCACTGAGGGAACTCAAAAGCCTTAGTCCTCCCTCCTCTCCTTTGTTTTGTCATCATAGCTTGAATAGGATAAGATGAGCCACTTCTTGTTCTTCTCCAAAGGAGACAGCACATATGCTCTCTAGAAAAGGGGAAAGAGACAGCACAAAAGCAATTTGTACAGATCAAGTAACACTACGCATGCTGAGTTAAAAAAATAATATTACGAGAGATATGGTAAGCGACAATCAAACTTTTAAAACAACGATCATATTTAATGTCTAATAATAATCCGTCGAATTATGAATTTTTAAATATTTGGCTTTTTTTTCTCTCTCTCTCACATATGTAAAGAAAGGTTGTTGACACGATAACCTTGATTAGTCGCGAATTGCTTGCTTGTATCTGGATCTCGTGCAACCCTTCATTTTGGGGGTCGCACATGGTCCCCGTGCGTGGACCCTGTGAAAATGGAGGAGAGCTGCGATAGATCGGATTGAATAAACTCGAATACAGATAAGAATTCGGCTCTACTTGGCTACTTCCAGTGCAGGAAAAAACTATAGAAATCCAGAGTCCTCACGCCAAGTTTCGATGCCCTGCCAATGACAAGGGGTAGCCAAAAAGAATCCACCACCTTCCTTCTCTGTCGAGACTTGGGCCAAGTGGATGGAGACACGGCGAGCGTCAAGCGATAAAAACGGGTGGGGTCGTATTATCATAAAGCAGCCTTCCCATCACTGCTGACTCATGGTGATCTCTACGTTGTCATTTTTAATGAATTAATATATATATATATATATATATGTATGTATAATGGTTTATGAATTTTAATTTACTTGATGTGGGCCCTGAATTTTAACTCAAAATATACAATGTGGTCTTTGAACTTTTAATATATATTCAATTTAATTCATAGATTTTTGATAAATATTCAACATTGTTATTCTTTTATTTCAAGTTTACGACGAACCTTTAAATATTTTCCTTAAATGGGTAAATTGAATATCTATTGAACAAATTAAAAATTCAAGGATCACATTGAACAAATTAAAAATTCAGGGACTATATTGTACATTAGACCAAAGTTTATGAACCGTTTGTGTCACTTTCCCTATATATGATTAGTAGGAACTAAGGACAAGGCTGACCCTCAATCTATGTTTTATCCACTCAATGAATCTCCTACAAGAGCTCATTAGATGTTAAGGTTTTGTTTGGTAACGTACTAAATAGTACTTGATTATATTCTTTTGTTTCTCCGAACAAAAAAAGATGTTTGGTGACATTTTTGTTCCCGAAAATAGATTTAGAAGAAAATTAAGAAGTAAAAAAAGTTACTTCTTTGATCCCGAGAACAACTCCAAAATCAAATCCAAATCTTTTCTTTTCTTTTCTCTTCCTCTTCTTCTTCCCCTAGTTGTTTGCCGGTCATGGTGATGGTCGGCGACTAGCCAGATAGGGTTCGGTGACCTTGCGACCCCCTGCAAGGATCATCCTTGCCCACCCACTAGTGAGGCTTGACCTTGCCAGACCTAGTGAGACCGAGCCTTGCCCAACCACAATGAGCTCAACCTTGTTGGGGGCCGACAAGGCTCCCTCCAAGCCAATGATCTCATTGGCTCTTATCTGGCCGCTTGCTGTGACCAGCCATAGGGAAGTAGAAGTGGAAGAGACAAAAAAAAAAAAAAATGTAATAGAATTATTAAGATATTAAAAGAAATTTTAAAAGTTTAAAAAAAAATTGAGGGTTATATTAAAATATTTGTATTCGAGAATAGAGATTTTGGATAATTAGCAAGTGCCTTTTAATATTTAGAAACTCGTCCAAAGAATATAATCAGAAAAAATTATTTTTAGGAATATAATGATTACTAAACAGACTATAAATGTTGATGAGTATGATAACGTGGTTGCTCGGTTGATTGGAGGAATTCTATAGCCTTGGAGCAGTCTAAGGTCGCATGAAGCCACTTGAAGACGATGACTTTTTGTCTCCATGTTGAGAAGCTTCGGGCTTCCACTTTTTGGCGTACAAGAAGACAACTTTAATGGGTACTTCGAAGAGCAATGCTAGAGTATCCGATGATTCGCAAAATTCTTATAGAATGATGCCATATATTTCTATGTGAGGTTTTTAACATGCGATTAGAATTTGTCGTATCATTTGAATTATGGATTTTGTGAATTGATATATGTACTTTCACTCAAATTTGAAATGCCCATGTACGTGGTGATCGGGAGCTCAACTTTTGACTTGACGAAATCCGCCATGGACTACGATTATAACTTTGAATTAATAAAAAAAAACTGAAAATTGTTGCACTCCTAGTATGTTTACCCCCAATTAATTTTTGCATCACAAAAACTCTCAAACCGATACCTTGTGCTACATTTATCTAAGATTAGGCCACTCATTCCACATTTACCCTAAATTAATTTATGTATCACAAAGACTTCCAAACCAATACATCCACACCATATTTACTCCAAATTGATACACCCGTACCACATTTACCTATAATCTAGAATTATCTTGAGGTATACATGGCACGAGTATATTAATTTGAGATTTTTTTATGACCAAAAGTCTAGAATAAATGTGGCTTGATAGTATCAATTTGAGACTTTTTGTGATAAAAAGTTTTTTTGGGTAAATGTAGTATGACTGTATTAATGTGGGGCTACCGGGTAGTATTAACCTTATGATTATTAATTTTGTAGAATCCTAGGCCGAGTTGCTCCAACAATCGAGATAAATGGCATTTTCATAGATATCATTCGACGAGCTTTCATTCGTGGGATGAATAATCGAGAGCAAGATAAAGCAAGCTTTTAATTGACTAACAATTGGTCGCGCAACGTCCATCTAAATTGCTGATTACGTGGACTCCACGTAAGCTTCGCAAGATCAATGATTCTAATGATGTTATTTCACCTTATTTTGCGGATGATGCATCACCATCTTCTTATAATTATGGTTATAATTATAGTTAATGGATCAACGAAAACTAATAAATTAAGATACGTATTTTCTGTTCACGTATCTCTTTTGAATTCATGAATTTCCTAGAGTTCACGAATCTCTTGAATTCACGTGTCTCTAGATTCATGAATCTCTTGGATTCACGTATCTCTTTATTCATGAACTTCGTGAATACATGCGTCTATTTAATTCACGTATATCTTCTGTACATGAACTAAAATTCTCTATAGATAGATAGGAGCATAGCTTCATTTACTAGTTTTTGGGTTTTGGTTTTTTCGACTTAATTCCAAAAGGCTTTGATATACTTTCTCCTCTTCTGTTTTTTCTGGGTATACTGGTTCAATTGAACGGTTCGACTGAGTCCTGTTTGCATAGTGCTAATTCAAACAGGTTCGAGGTATTGTATCTTGAGAGGCATAGTTTGTGAATTTGCGGAACACTATTGGCAAGAACTAATTGCCTTAAGGAGATTCGGTTATCCGTACCTCAAATCCAATTTTTATGTTATATCTTATTTTCTTCTTCTTCAATATTTATAAAATGAATGAAATTATAAAGTTGTTATCATCTTCTTTACATTGATATTCTTATTACAACAAACAATATGTATTCTTTAGATTAATTTCCAACACATCTTTCTCGTTTTGGATGGTCAGGTTGGTGAAGGAAAATCGCCTTTCTGTCGTCAAGCGACAAAGGACATCGGACAAGTGGAGACTACCGGACATCCTATGAAGCTTCGGGGCTTCCGGTGTTGGCACACAGGAAGACAGGAGAGGAAACCCTAACCCTCACGTGTGTCGTCATCATGAATCCAAGTGCAGAAAGTTGTCTTTCCTAGTAAAAGTGATCACGATGCAGATCCGCCATTGAGCCCACTCCACACGAGCTCTCCTTCCCATGTCATCTCCTTTTTATTCTCCTTCAATGATTGTTGCTACTGTAATGCATTTTTTCTTTCCTTTCCGGAGGCTGCTTTAAATGGAAGGCTAATGAAATGTCCCGCTGACGATATATAAGTTAAATAGATATGTGAGTTTGAACTCCTCATGAATTTTCAAAATATGAAATTATCGTATTTGATGTGCGTCCAATCCACTCGTACAAATCAATTTTTATACCGCATGTGTATTTTCGGTTAGATTGCCATAGGCATTGCACACATTGTCAATGAAAGGACCTTTCCATTGTTTTCAATCTCAAGATTAAGGTCATTTTTGGATAAAAAGGGGGAAAAAAGTGCATTAGCAGTAGAATCTAGAAAATTCATATATGAAATGCAACCGAATATTAAATAAATTAAATTGATATATCGATTTAAACTATATTTTTCAGTATAGAATTATGGTTTGATGGCATTTTTGAATGAATATTTTGGATCTATCAACTGTATTAATAGAAAGGTTGGACTCGATTACACTTTCTGAAAAATTTAAGATTTGATTATATAATGTATAAATGATTGAGGATCTGCGAAATACAAACCATTGCAAGGAAGTTGTACCAAACATTCTCATATCATGTATCCAAAATTTTTGAAAAAAATAAAAAACCATATTATTCAAATCTCTCTAATTCCATATCCCTGATAATGTTGGCCTCTCTCATCGAGAGGGTCAAGTCAACAAACCCCTTCACATCCTCACGACTTCAAGATGGAATCATTCCTTTCAAAATTGGATAAACAAAATTGAATAAACCAGATGTCTAATTTACTAGTTCCGATAAAATATCTATGTTATATATAGTTATCTTATTCAGTATTTGAAATTGCCTAAAAACCAGATAACGTCCCGATAAAACAATAATAATTTTGTTGATCCTCTTTAAGCTCTAAATGCCGTATTTTTTGTTCTCTTATCGTTTCTTCTCATGTCCTTTTAGATCTCCCTTTGCCCTTCTCAATTAGTGTTCAAATTATCATGTTTTCATAGCAAGTCAGTTGCTTATCAAATAAAATTTTAAATTCTTTGAATGTCAATACAAGCATTCACAAATCCATGTTTATTTTTGCTTAGAAAAGCAAAATGTCACTTATTTAACGTTTTAACCAAAATCTACAATACATTCTAAATCTAAAAATGAAAAATGAAAAATGAAAAGAAAAGTGACTTGACAATCGACTTATGCTTGATTGCCTCCATGTTTGATGCTAACTTGATAGTCATGTCACCAAAAGAACACATTTAGTAGAAGGATCACATTATTTATATTAGGACTAAATGGAAGAGAAAACGAGACTAGAGGCTCCATTGAATACTAGGTGAAATTTACAGTAAAAAAAGTTATCAAGACTGAGTAAAAATCAGGTGACCCATGACATCCTTTGGGCAAGCATTTAACGTGCGAATTGCCCCATTCGAGGATAGGTGATGTGTTGATTGGATATAGAGAGAGAGATTTTGTATGCAAGAATTTCATAGCAATCGATTGACATGGCAAATCCACATGATAAACGAGCTCATGATCTTGCGAGGACCACAAGCCCTTTGCTCGCTTGCCTCTCTATCCTTGGATAGATCTCCAAAACAGTTCTCCCACAGATTCTGCTGATCCACATGGGCAATTCATCCCACACAGTCCCCCACCTAATCTTCAAAGTAAAGAAATTCAAAACCAAGGTGATCAAATCGTTTAAGTAATAACTGATGGAAGGGTAGAGTTCGTGGTCCCGAGCACCACCAGATGAGACCTCACCCCCCACTTTCCTTCTTCCCTGTTTTACACCGATCAAGAAATATACGAATTCCTCTTGAACACCACCACCCTCGATTTAGTTCTCTTTCTTTTTCGACACTTCGACTGGACGTGTCGGGATGACGTGTGCCCGTCCGTTTCGACTCTTGGTGGGTTCTCTGAATTCTGCCTCGTTTCTCGACGAACGCTTCTTTATGTCCTCAGGAACTGCAAGAACTGGAAGCTGATGCTTTTGCAATTCATCCGAAGATAGCAATTTTCCCGTAAGAACCATGGCGGCTGAACCCAATGGAGACCCGGAATCGCTCACGCAGCCGTTTCTCGCCCTGCAGAGATCCACCATAAACTCCACTTCGCAGGTGGCCATTGTCGGGGCCAACGTGTGCCCAATTGAGAGCCTTGATTACGAGTGAGTTTATTTCCTTTCTGGGTTCTTTTTTCCGAGAATTGATTCATCATCGTGTTGTTTCTTTTTCGGTACCCGACTTGTTTTAACTTGCAAAAAAAATTGGAGCTTTTTAGTTATGTTTCGTGGGAATTGTGGATTCTTGGGTGCAGGATTGCAGAGAATGATTTTTTCAAGCAAGATTGGAGGACAAGAGGGAAGATGCAGATTTTCCAGTACATATTTATGAAGTGGTTATTATGCTTTTTGATTGGTGGGATCGTCGGTGTTATTGGGTTCTGCATCAACCTTGCTGTCGAGAACCTTGCAGGGGTTAAGTTTGTGGTCACTTCAGATATGATGTTGCAACGCAGGTAATGAAATCAATGCTAAAATCATTGCCGTCTGTTGTGTTTTTGAGGTAATGTATGATGAAGAGCATTGATCACAATAGGCTTGGTGTAAAGTTAGGGTCTTATGTTATCTGTGGATGTATGCAGAGTCAAAGGAACTTACAATCAGAACTGTTTAGTTTTCTCAGAGACTTAAGTACTGCAGAAATTTTCGATAAAAAATGTACTACAGAAAAGAAAGCTTTGGACTTGCTTTGTTAGTAAAAGTTTGCTTTTTTCATCTTCCGAGTGGAGGAAACCTTGGTAATATCATCTAATTCCTCTTGCAGGTTTGGAATGGCCTTTCTTGTTTTTCTCTTTCCAATTTCGGGCTTACTTTATTTGCAGCCCTTATCACAGCATTGGTGTCACCAGCTGCTGCTGGTTCGGGCATTCCGGAAGTTAAGGCTTACCTCAATGGTGTGGATGCACCAGGAATTTTTACTTTGAGAACATTGTTTGTAAAGGTGAAATTTCATGCCTTTGGTATCTTGCTTTGTCGGTCTCTAAGTGTATTGGTAAACCGGAAGTTGAGGCTTACCTCAATGGTGGGGATGCAACAGGGATTTTTACATTGAGAACATTATATGTAAAGGTGAAATTTCATGCATGTGGTTTCTTGCTTCGTTGGTCTCTAATTGTATATTTCTTAAAATTTCCTTATTGATGTTTCCATAAGCATCTCTTCCTATGCTGGATGTGAGAGCAGAGCCTGATTGGCTTGTAAGAGAGTATAAACATGGTTATGCTTGTAAAAGAGTTGCCATTTGAGTTAACACGATCTTTTACAGATTGGCATGCGTGATATCTATTGAACATTGCCATTTTTATCTTGTATGTTTTTATCTTCATCTATTTAATCTATTAATTATTCCATCTTGTCTTTTCTCTGTACTCCCCTCTCTTAAAGCAGTGAGGATGAATCTACCCATTATTTCTGATCAGCTCATTGACGATTACTGGCCTAGAGGTTCTTCTAGAGACTTCCTTGAGACCAGTGAAATATGTAGGACTAAAATTTGTTTTGGCTGACCTAGAAGAGGAGTATCCTTAAAATAGAACTTACCTAATACCCTCAAATTGCAAGCCCTTTTGAAATTGGACTATCTTCAGGAATATAAATATTTTGGATAACAAAAACAACTACGTTCGGCGGATTCTTTTACAGTTCAATTTGCGATGTCAGTGCTAGTTCAAGCTTTATTTGCATATTTTCCCCTATTCCTGGAAGTGTAACCGTTCAGCTAATTTGTCTTTTAAGGCATAGCCTTTAAGGATGTTCTCCCTTAAGTTTGTGAGAGTCTCATGGGGCATGTTCCAATCGACAGATTGTTGGGAGCGTTTGTGCGGTGTCATCATCTCTTCTTGTTGGCAAGGCTGGACCCTTGGTGCACACTGGTGCTTGTATCGCATCACTATTGGGTCAAGGTGGGTCAAAGAGATATGGTTTAACTTGGAAGTGGCTTCGGTATTTCAAGAATGATCGAGATCGGCGAGACCTTGTAACATGTGGATCAGCTGCTGGAATTGCTGCTGCATTTCGTGCCCCAGTTGGTGGTTTGCTGTTCGCCCTTGAAGAGATGGCGTCTTGGTATGATGAATTGTTGTGATACACTGCTTTCTTCTGATGTCTCCATTTGTCTATTTTAGCAATTAGAATCCTTGCGATGCAAAATCTCATTGTTCTTAAAGTCCTGGATATTGGACTTGTTAGCAGATCATATTTACCTTAGTTCTGAAAAGCTGAGAAAAATTGCTGGTCAAGTACAGAAATCTGGTTTTCTGATATTAACGGTTTATGTAAATTCCTATTTTAACTTATTCTGATTACCAGGAAGAGATGATTCTGGGCTTCCTTTCTGTTCTATCAGCCAGTTTGTTTCTCCCTGTTTTTGGTTATTGGCTGTGTTTGCACTCTCTCCTTGCACTTATTATCTGGTTTCGAGATGTATCGCTGCAGCTTATTGACTATTTGAGACCTTGAAGTATTTTATATTCCATGGAAATATGTGATGTTTTTGCACGGCATAATTTTTATTTTCTTTTACAGGTGGAGAAGTGCCCTGGTGTGGAGAGCTTTCTTTACTACAGCTGTAGTGGCAATCGTGCTGAGGGCTCTCATTGACGTCTGTTTGAGTGGGAAATGTGGGCTTTTTGGTAAAGGAGGGCTGATAATGTACGACGTTACCTCATCAGATGTTGCCTATCACATTGTTGATGTACCTCCTGTACTTCTCCTTGGTATGATAGGTGGATTGTTGGGTAGTTTGTATAACTTCTTCCTGGAGAAGGTTCTTCGTATCTACAACCTCATCAACGAGTAAGTTCTCTTTCCTTTTCTTCTCAGTAATCGCGAGTATGTGATTATGCAGTAACGATAAACTGATTACAACAATGACCTTGTTCTTTCAGAAAGGGCATTGCCTACAAAATTGTGCTTGCTTGCTGGATTTCAATTTTCACGTCGTGTCTCCTGTTTGGACTACCGTGGCTGGCATCTTGTCGAGTTTGTCCGGCTGATGCTGGAGAAGCCTGTCCCACAATAGGCCGATCTGGCAACTACAAGAAGTTTCAATGTCCTCCTGGACATTACAATGATCTTGCCAGCCTAATATTTAACACGAATGATGACGCAATAAAAAATCTCTTTAGCAAGGGCACGGATGACGAGTTCCAGTACTCTTCTATAATTATATTCTTTGTCACATGTTATTTCTTGAGTATACTTAGCTATGGCGTTGTCGCTCCTGCTGGCCTTTTTGTTCCTGTAATAGTTACTGGTGCATCTTATGGGCGTTTGGTTGGAATGTTGATTGGTTCTCATTCCAATCTTAACCATGGTCTTTTTGCTGTGCTGGGTGCTGCTTCTTTTCTTGGTGGATCTATGAGGATGACGGTTTCTCTATGTGTAATCCTTTTGGAACTGACGAACAATCTGCTGTTGCTACCCTTGATGATGGTGGTTCTTCTTATTTCAAAGACTGTAGCTGATGCTTTCAATGGCAACATCTATGACCTTATCATGAAAGCAAAGGGCTTTCCGTACCTTGAGACCCATGCCGAACCATATATGAGACAATTAACAGTTGGTGATGTAGTGAGTGGGCCCCTTCAGCTGTTTCATGGCATTGAGAAGGTCGCTAATGTGGTACATGTGTTGCGAACTACAAGGCACAACGGGTTTCCTGTAATTGATGAACCTCCACATTCAGAGTCCCCCTTTCTGTATGGTTTAATTCTCCGTGCTCATCTCATGGAGCTTTTAAAGAAGAAAGCTTTTTTGTCTGATCCAGTTCCGACGGATATTGATGCCTTTGAGCAGATTTCAGCAGAGGACTTCATGAAGAGGGGATCAGGTCATTATAACATGATAGAAGATATAGACTTGACTGAAGAAGAGATGGAGATGTTCTTGGATTTACATCCTTTTACTAATGCTTCACCTTACACGGTTGTGGAGACAATGTCACTTGCGAAGGCTCTTATACTTTTCCGGGAAGTTGGCTTGAGACATCTACTGGTGATACCTAAAATCTCTGGCGTAAGCTCTCATTTTCACTTCTTTAATTCTATCAAAAGCTATTCTATCGCTCTTTTTGTCTTTTGGCATCGAAATACTCTACTGTTAATTTAAATAGAGTACTACATAATCATTCAGTGATCTTGCTCATAGCTCTAGTCCTGTGTCTACTAGCAAAATGGACTTTTTCTTTTTGGTTGGAGCAATTGACGATATATGAGAAACACTGATGCCTTCCTTCTTTTCAGCAAATTGGGCCAATTTTTCAGAATCACATCAATACCATCTTCCTTTGGCCTCACATACTTGATTTTCGCACCCTCACCTCTTCCATTCTTATTTTACTCGATTATCTTTCTTATGTTCAAGTTTGACCCTTTTTGGTGAGGACTGCCAAATACTTCTGTAGCTTCACTAGCTCAGCTTTGCACTAAGACGTTTTCCTCTCCGTTTAGCTGAATTTCTGTATATATGGCTGCTTGACATTTGGTGGCTTCCTAGTTTCACTAGAAAATCAGAGTAGATCATGGTGAGGGATCACAATTGATTTTTCATCTCGTCTCTTGCGGGTATTTGGTGCGATGCTTCAATGCGACTGGGTGCTTAATTATTGCAATAGCATTCTGCTCTAGTTGAACATGTTCTTCTATGTTTTTATTTTAATCTCGATGCTCTTTTATTGCAGAGATCACCTGTGGTGGGCATATTAACAAGACATGATTTTATGCCTGAGCACGTGTTGGCATTGCACCCGACACTCATTAGGAGCAGATGGAAGAGATTAAGACTACAGTTTCCCCGCCTATTAAAACTATTCTAGCATAGCCCGTTGAGCATTCGGGAATTTATCCAGGAAAATTCCTACTCGATCAGGCCAGATTTTGTGTCATTCATGCAGCACAGAGCTTATTGGAAGCCACTCATTATAAGGTCAGGCCCTTGATTGAACCCTACAAACCCTGGAAAATTAGCCCTTCGCCTTACTAGTCGAGCATTGTTGAGAGAGGCGGGTTGTAATTTATTTGTGGGACGAATGTATAAACAGGAAGTTTTGGCTGGCAATATCACGGTGGCACGGGAATACTTCTGCCGTGACTGATATGCTGAAGTTGCAGAGGACTCTTTGACAGTAAGATCAAAGATGTGCAGAAAACTGTAGATAGTTACCTCTTATGCAGTAATTTATATACAGGAACATTCCCCCTTTTGTGAATTGATCACTCAATACTAAATGGAAACCAAATTGCTTTTAGATGTGGTAAGTATTGCATGATGTTGTAAACTCCACGAGCATGATATCTTTATGTCACCGTGACATCCATTTAGCCCAACATATCGGTTTCAAAATTCGGAATTCCTGGATGCAAACTTTTGGAGAGTGTCTGCCGAATCAATTTCGTTCATTATTGTTGTAATCATTCCTCTCCAAGTTGCACAAGACCACACAATGCCGCTGCCGAAAGCATTGATTGGTCACATGCTCAATGCAAGTTCAAGTAGAGGTGAGTGTGGTTCCCGAATAGAACCAGGAATTAGAGAACCACACCGGAGGGTCCGGTTCGGTTCCAGGTTCCAAGGAAGGAGGTTCCGGTTCCCGGAACCGGAAAAACCCTAAATTGGTTTTCAATGTTTTTCTTCCCCTCTCTGTTCTTACTTCTCCCTCTTCTCACAACTCCCCTCAGTTTCAGTTCTAGAGTTCATTTGCTCTCTTCTCCCTGTCCACTCCAGCATCTTGACTCCCTCGACGCTGACTCAGCTCCCTCCTCTCGATGACTCGACGCCGCTCACCACTCTCAACGCCGCTCCCCCACTTGACTGCGCTCGACGCCGCTCGGCCCTCGACGCTGCTCAACACCCCCCCCCAATGCCGCTCGGCCCCCTCGCGCCTCTCGGCCCCTCGACCCCCTCAACGCCCGCTCGGCCCCTCGACGCTCGCTCGCGCCTCTTGGCCCCTCTACTCCCCCTCGACGCTGCTCAGCCCCTTGAAGCTGCACGGCCCCCTCGACGCCCGCTCGATCCCTCAATGCCGCTCGACATCCCTTGATATCGCTCGCCGCCCTCGACACCGAAGGAACTTGCCTCCTCCAGCTTCAATCGCAGGTCTAATCTCTTGTTGTCTCTGCTCTTAACTGTTAGATCTAATCTAGCATTTTAGCTGCTTTATTTGGTCGATTTTTGAGATGTGAATATCATGCTTGTGTGCCCTAATCCAAGTACATACATAGTGAGGGAAGGGGACCCTGTCAATGAGGTGATGTTCATTATACGTGGACGATTGGAGACAGCTAATAGTGAGGGCTGCACTTGAAAAGCTCCCGACATACTTGCGTATTCGGCGTGGACGATTGGAGACAGCTAATAATGAGGGCTGCACTTGAAAAGCTCCCGACATACTTGCGTATTCGGCAAGGCATTCTCGCCGAAGAAGAAGGCAAGTGAGGGAAAAAGACCCTGTCAATGAGGTGATGTTCATTATACGTGGACGACTGAAGACAGCTAATAGTGAGGGCTGCACTTGAAAAGCTCCCAACATACTTGCGTACTTGGCAGGGCATTCTCGCCCAAGAAGAAGGCGAGATAACAGAGGTTGATATTGGGAATCTCAGGTTGATAGAGAGGAGGAACTTGTTAAAGAGGTTGCTGAAGACAGCTGAGGAAGACAATGAGAAGTTCTTGTTGAAGCTTAAGCAAAGGATTGAGATGGGACCACCGTGGTGGTGAAAAGGCTGAAGGAAGTGGTGGCGGAGAAATGAGAGTTTGAGCAGTAGGTGGAGAACGTGCAGAGGGTAGGACAGCATCTGAATGTCATTCCACTTCATGCATATTACTACTCAAAAGATGAGAAGCTCCTTATATATGACTATATAACAGGAGGCAACTTCTCCTTGCTGCTGCATGGTATGCTTCACCTAGTCAATTTTGTATATTATTTAGACAATTTTCCTAACCAAGGAATCCTAATTTTGCCAATCATTTATGTAGATGTGTACTGTGTTCATATACAATAGAAAGAAATGACCTAAAAATATCATGATTAGGTGATCTCGATTATCTAGTAATTGGTCTTTTGAAAAAGCTCAGTTTTGTTTTGTTAGCCTGTGAGTGGCCTGGAGAGCAGACTATAAAAGTCAATTTTTTTGGCTATGAGGTAGGTGAAAACCAAAGTTATGAAAGTTGTAAGAAAAAAGCTTTTCCCCATAACCAGCCAGTATGGCATTGATCAATTGATGACCAAGTAAAGTCATATATCGTTATGCTCCAATGAATGTTAATGTCCAAGCACAATGTAGACAATGTCTTTGTTATGATATGAGAGCAATTAGAATGAAGACCAGGCGATTGGTATGCATTCTGCACTTGTGCATGAGACATAGAACTTGAGATAATTGATATAGACATGTACTATCAGTAGAAAGTGTCCAACCGTGAGGGTCGATGTCTTGTAGGGACAGAACAATGCTAATGTCATTGCATGAATATTGTCATGTTACCTAGAAACATCTTTTGTAGGTTGTCTCCTATTTGCTGCATTGTTGACAGTTACCTTCTGATAATGATTTGCAGAAGGTGGGAGACAACCATTGGACTAGGCATCGCGGGTGAAGATTTCTCTAGGAGTGGCTAAAGGCATTGCTCACATCCATTCGGCTAGAGGTGGGAGGTTTATCCATGGCAACATACCTTCAAGGTTGCATCTCAGAGTTTGGCCTGACTACTCTGATCCGCACTCCTACAGTGCCTCCTAGAAGTGCAGGTTATCGAGCTCCCGAAGTCATGAAAACTCAGAAACCCACACAAAAATAAGACATCTACAGTTTTGGAGTACTGATCCTTGAAGGATTGTCAAGGTGTCGAACCCTGTTATGGTGAGTTCAAGCTATTTTTCTATGTTAATCATGATTTGAAGGATAAGCTAAAAAAAAGAGTGAGGATTAAGAGGTATAAGGTTGTTTATTATTGCTGCGTTCATTTTCATTTTTAAACTAAAAATGAAAAAAAAAAAAAAAAGAGCAACCTGTTGGAGCACTGGAATCGGCAGGAGCTTTGTGACGGGGTGGGTTAGGTTGCTTGGTTTTCGACGGGTAGGTTAGGGTTAAAATGAAGCCTATCCCTGAGGGTAGGTTTCAGGTTCCAGGCGGAACCGAACTAGAACCGAGAACCGCTTACCTCTACTTTTGAGCATATTCAATTTCTGCAGAGCAACTTGTAGTCGGTTTAAATTCATGGGGATTGAATCGACTGCTGGCCCTGCCTTCTTCTTCCATCACTTTCATCTCAAAAAATCTCCAACTAAACATGTACGAAGAAGTTTGGTGTTTTCCAAGTGCGTTCCTTGAAAATGTATCTGGTCCTGTCAAGCTTATGGAGCGGGGACGCCTTATTCTAATTTTAACAAGTTCTCTTTCACCATTGATTTCTATATAAAAAGAAGAAGAAGGAAAAATAGAGAAAATGAAGAAAGATAAATTCACGGAGATATTATAATCAGAAAAATTAAATCGATGATATTAATATAAGAATTTTTGAAGAAAATTTGATGAATATATCAATAGAACTATTAAAATACTTTAAGAAAAAAGAAACAATATCAAATTAAAAAATCTATACTCATAAACTTTAAAATGGTTTATTAATTGCTGTTAAAGAAATGGTTTATTAATGCAAAAAAGATTAACTAATAAAATATATGTACAAATATCACCTCCTATTTTAATTAATCCTTTCCTTTTACTAAAGGTGGAGCTTTTATAAAACTTCAGACCATATGGTAAAATCATTATTCTAGATAGATATATGTGTTTTGTTTTTGGTCAAAGATAGTGATAGATATATGAGTTGACATGGGCAAAGGCCGTCCACAACTTTGGTTCAAACTCGCTGTGGAGAAAAGGAGGAGCAATCGCATCAAAGCGGAGGAGGAATGGTCGCCTCTCTCACTCGCCGTGAACGACGGGACGTACGGGAGAGACTCTGGTAGCTTGGAAAGTAGGGAATCTCTATAAGAACGCCGGTTTCATCTTTAAGGCCGAAGTAGCTCAACTCAAGGAGCACGCCAGTCTCATCAAACATGGCTTCAGTTGTACTAGGAATCCTTCTAATACTCGTTCCACTTCCCCTTTCCGCGGAAGCTCAGACCAGCGGCAACTTGACCTTGGGCAAGTCGTTGACGGCGAACGACCAGAACTCTTCCTGGTTGTCGCCGTCGGGCAAGTTCGCCTTCGGGTTCTGGAGAATGGGAAGAGGAGCTCATTTGTTGGCTATATGGTTCGAGAAGATAGAGGACAAGACCATAGTCTGGTCAGCGAACGGTAATAATCTAGCGCCAGAAGGTTCAGAAATCCAGTTGAGCACGGATGGGCGATTTGTACTTGTCGACCCAAATGGAAGAGAGTTGTGGTCTCCTAGCCCGACTGTCGCTGGTATAGCGTATGCGGCCATGCTTGACACAGGGAACTTCGTCCTAGTTAGCCAGAACCATGTCAACTTGTGGGAGACGTTCAGCCAACCAACCGACACGTTGCTGCCTACGCAGCAGTTAGATCAAGGGACTAAAGTTAAGGCTCGCTACTCCGAAATGAATTACTCCGCCGGGAGATTCCACTTCAAGCTAGGAGACGACGGAAATCTCGCATTCTATGCCACTCCTGACCCGTGGGATCCCACAGATGCTTACTGGTTTAGCGACACCAAAGATAGCAGCTTCCGATTGATATTCAATGAAAGTGGTCAGGTCTACCTCACGGCGAGGAATGGAACAGTGCTCAAAATCGTCTCCTCAGACACACACTACCCGGCCAGCGGATATTACCGAAGAGCAATCCTTGAATACGACGGGGTCTTCAGGCTATATGTCCACCCTGATTCAAGTTCTCTCTCGGCAATGGGCTGGGCGGTGGCCCGTTCTCCCCCAGTCCCTCCAAATATATGCACAAGCATCATGCAAACTATCGGTTCTGGAGCTTGTGGCTTCAACAGCTATTGTTCTCTTGGAGAAGATCAGAGGCCCCGATGCCACTGCCCACACGGGTATACCCTGTTAGATTCAACAAACGAGATGAACGGATGCAGACAGGACTTCGTACCGCAGAGTTGTGATGAAAGTAGGCCTGAAACAGACCAGTTCACTTTCTTTGGCATGCCTAATACAAATTGGCCACTGTCTGATTACGAGCGTACGGCGGCACAAACCGAGGACAGTTGCAAAGAGGCTTGTTTGGCTGATTGTTTTTGTGCACTTGCTATTTTCGGCAACAGTAAAACTTGCTGGAAAAAGAAGATCCCTCTTTCCAATGGAAGAGAGGATCGTAGTGAGATTGCAAAAGCTCTGATCAAGGTCAGGATAAATAACTCGACTTCAAAATCTACGGGAAATGCAAACAAGAATTTGACGGCCAAGAATTCGACTCTAATTATCATTGGATCGGTGCTGTTGAGTAGCTCTGTGTTTGTGAGCTTGCTTCTCCTCATTACCTATTTAATTTATAGAAGCTTTCGATCTAGGGTTTCTAAGTTGTCACGACCAGTCCAGTTCAACCAAGCCACAGGCACACGGACTTTCACTTATCAGGAGCTTCAAGAAGCAACAGATGGATTCAAAGAAGAACTAGGTAGGGGTGCTTTTGGAACAGTGTACAAAGGTGTTCTCGGATCCGAGGATACAAACTTTGTGGCAGTAAAAGTGCTGGCAACAAGGACTGGAGAAAGCGAAAAGGAGTTTGAAAGAGAAGTGAGTGCAATTGGCCAGACTAACCACAAGAACTTAGTGCAGTTGCTTGGATTCTGCAATGAAGGTCAACATCGACTACTGGTGTATGAATTCATGAGCAATGGCACTTTGGCGGATTTCCTATTTTGCGCTTCAAGGCCCAGCTGGTACAGAAGAATAGAAATTGTCTGCGATGTTGCGCGGGGGCTCTCTTACTTGCATGAGGATTGCACTAGGCATATAATCCACTGCGACATCAAGCCCCAAAATATTCTTCTTGATGGCTCTCTCACTGCAAAAATATCAGATTTTGGAATAGCTAAGCTCTTGATGGCGAACCAAACACGAACCACCACTGGAGTCAGAGGAACCAGAGGTTATTTAGCGCCAGAATGGTTCAGGACTATGCCTATTTCTAGCAAAGTAGATGTTTACAGCTTCGGCATTTTGTTGGTTGAGCTCATCTGCTGCAGAAAGAACTACAAGCCGGAAGCAGAAATTGAAGCTCAAATTGTGCTAGTTGACTGGGCGTATGACTGCTACCACGACGGGAGCGTACTTAAGCTAGTGGAGAGCGATGAGGAGGCATCGAGTGACATAAAGAGGGTGAGAAGATTTGTGATGACAGCATTGTGGTGCATCCAGGAAGACCCGGCTTTGAGGCCAACCATGAAGAAAATTACTCAGATGTTGGAAGGAGCTGTTGAAGTCCCAGTACCTCCAGTTCCAAACTCTTTTATGAGTTCAATATGATTTTGCTTATTTAAGACCACTGTTATCTGTAATCATGAAAAGTACTCGTATAGTGCTATTATCGCATACTGTCTTCACATGGATCCCGATTAAATAAGCTATATCATCAGTCAAGTTTAACATTTTCTCGCATGCATCCAAGAGAGAACGGGTTGATGATGGTCGCAGTAGGGATTGCATGCGAGGCCGAATGCAACTATCAAAGCATTTCCATCGACATTTTGCTTCATGAAAATTGCATTTGACACGGTGGAAGAGTATTTTAACTTGATCCAACCAAAATATACCTTATTTGCTAAATTAGATGATGAGAAGCATATGAAACTTGCCGATCCTCAGGTCGTGGATCGTTGACTTGGAATCCCAATTTCAACAGTTCTGCTGCTTTTTTATTCATACAGGAGGGATACTCACATCCTTTCGGCAACCAACTTCTTCTGGACCAAAGAAATTCCAGTCCGCAAATCACTTAATTGGAAGTATAATCTGAGGGTGGCTAGCAGGTTTAAAGTTTGAATAGGTGATACTACAAAATCTTGACAAATTAAAATAGAATAGAATGAGTCAAGATTAAAGTTTGAATAAGGGTTAGATTCTGGAATGCAGTAGCACCGACTTTGAATCACCCAGCAAGTGTGCAATAAATAATAGCAATAAACAATAAGAATTTGAAAAAAAGAAAATTGTACATGAAATTTATAGAGTATTAGTTTAGATTAGGCCCATGTCCATTCTTCTACGTTAACAACCTACTAGCTAGATTCCACTTACCAAAGAATGGTTACGGTCAAGTTGTGCCGCTTATACCCAATTGCTTCTATCCAAAGCTGGTGCTGCTCATACTCAAGTCGATATGACTCACTATTATAGACCAAAACACACACTTAACACTATCAACAAGTCTCAAATAATAATAAATTTAAGCTCACAAGATAAGTGTATGTGGTCAAAGTTTGCTCAGATTTTGGAATTGTAGATTCAATGCTTTGTCTCTTATTGGCTCCTCGGCTCCAGTATGTGGTCGAAGTTTGCTTCTTTATTTACTATTTTGATTTTTTTGCGGGATACCGCTGCAAATTTCCACGTCCGTACACGCATCGAAACGTTTGATTTCCACGAAGTGACCTGCAGTCGCTTTTATTTCCGCGGGAATCGAATCTTCGTGTTTTGGTCAAAAAACATTTTCAACTCCCAAAATCTCCTCCTCCCTAAAAGACGTTTCGGTCAAAGTCTTCTAAATTTGTCTGTTTCTCCTTGGAAATTTCTGGGTTGCGGCCGAAGCTTAGGTAGCGCATGACAAATTTACTGAAATGAAATTGATTTACTGGCCAGAAATCAATTTACCAATTTCTATTAAATGAGTTTCGAGTAAAGCACTTTTTGATAATTTCGAAATTTACATTTACGAAACAATCCGTTTGATAACAGAAAAAATTTACATTTCTATGAATCGTATTTGTCCCCATCCTTTTACTTCACTCTTCTTGGTGCTTGTGATGGTAATTTAATTTGATAAAAGTTGGTAAATCACTTTAATTTAGGGAGAAGTGCCAAAAAAGTCACTAAACGCTTTTGTCTTTGTGCGCGTCTAAACCTTTTTTTGGTCTTGATTTAGTCCTGCCTTTTTATTTGGTGCCGATTTAGTCCTTCCGGCAAATTTAGCTCGGAAAATGCCTACGTGGATACAAAGCCAGCGCCGGCCGTCCTACATGGATGGACCGGCGGCGGCATGGATCTTTTGAAAACAAAAAACGACGCCGTTTTATTAAAAAAAAAAATTAAAAATTTAAAAAAATTTAAAATTAAAAAAAAAACCTAGAACCTAGTTTAAAACCTCCTTGTTTTATTGAGAAAATAAAATTTGGCATCCAAACCCGACACCGCATTTATTTTCTATTTTTTTGCCTAACCACCCTTTTTGGAAATAATCTCGCGCAACTTTTTTTTTTTTTTCTCTAAAGCTTTCGGTTTATTTCATACGGGAGCACGTACGAATTTATTTCCGAAAGCTTTAGAAAAAAAATGTTGCGCAAGTTTATTTCCAAAAAGGGTGGTTAGGCAAGAAAATAGAAAATAAATGGGGTGTCGGGTTTAAACACATAAAATTTTATTTCCTCAATAAAACAAGGATGTTTTAAACTAGGTGCGTCAAAGTTTGATCGATTAATTTTGAGTACGGGAGCACATACAAATTTATTTCCGAAAGAAAGCTTTAGAGAAAAAAAAAAAGTTGCGAGATTATTTCCAAAAGGGTGGTTAGGCAAGAAAATAGAAAATAAATGCGGTGTCGGGTTTGGACGCCAAATTTTATTTTCTCAATAAAACAATGAGGTTTTAAACTAGGTGCGTACAAAGTTTGATCGATTAATTTTAAGTACGGGAGCACGTACGAATTTATTTCCGAAAATTTTAGAGAAAAAAAAAAGTTGCGCGAGATTATTTCTAAAAAGGGTGGTTAGGCAAGAAAATAGAAAATAAATGCAGTGTCGGGTTTGGACGTCAAATTTTATTTTCTCAATAAAACAAGGAGGTTTTAAACTAGGTCCTAGGTTTTATTTATTTATTTATTTATTTATTTATTTATTTTATTATTATTAATTTTTTTTAATTTTTAATTTATTAAAATAAAACGGCGTCGTGAGGAGAAGGAATGGGGGAAAGCACGATAGTGAGGAGAGGAGAGGAGTCTGGAAGGAAGAAGTGGAGAAATAGTTTTATTTCTACTTCAGAAATAGAAAAGCTACAATTTAAGCAGCATTTCTCC
Source organism: Eucalyptus cloeziana (assembly GCA_014182715.1). NCBI lineage: Eukaryota > Viridiplantae > Streptophyta > Magnoliopsida > Myrtales > Myrtaceae > Eucalyptus > Eucalyptus cloeziana. The sequence continues at coordinate 52,477,888 of CM024636.1, read as the reverse complement.
TCCAAAGCATTCGAAATGCAAATCAGTTTCAGAAATTGAGAAATCGGTTTGTGTTATCGAAGCGGGTTTTCCATTTCTACGTGCAGGGAACGAGAGAAATTGAGAAACGAAAATTAAAATTTTACGTACGATCTTAATGGCTCTGCCCAAGCAGACTTGCCTTTTTCAAAATTTCCACGTACGGAGAAACTAAGAAACACGACTACTCCAGTCATGTTTCGTGCACGGCACTTTTCCAATATGATTAAAATTTATAAATCTTGTTGGTTATATCATGTAATTTGTTGGTCCAAATTTCAAACAAATAACATTGTCAGCCGATTTGGCAAAACGCCTTGATATGTGTGACGTAGGCGTCGATAAGTCGTTTAAAAGCATGGAGAATTAAAATAGCGTTAGGGCGCGTTATATATTAAATTTATATTTTTATATATACATAAGCTTGAAAATTTTCTTGGACATCTAATGATGGAATAGATATTTATTTGGACTTTTCTTCCCCTCAACTTCTCGAGCAAGCCTCGCGCGCCTCCTCCGTCCCCATCTCCTTCGCTGCTCTCGCTTTCAATTTCATTTTCTCGGCAACTTCAACTTCTTTCATTTTCTTGTTGCTGTGTTCACGGATCCCCAATCAGCCGCCACACGTCCTCTCCTCCACCGTTTCCTCCACTCACCGCCAGCCCAATCATCATTGCAGCTTCACTTCTTCATTTTGTTTTACCGAAGCAGCCACGGTCGCTCCTCTCCACTACCTTTTGTCCCCCTCAGTCAACCCAGTAGAATTCTCCAAGTGAAGCCATTTGTTGACTCAGTAAGCCGCTCCACGCGTCCGTGCGTCCCTCATTCGTCCACCATCCCCTGGACGAAACGAGCTCCGCCGAGCCTTCTCCTCGCTGCAGCCACGTTTCCTCCGTCTCGCCTCACGCATCTTCGAGTGGCTTCTTTCCTTGCCGCGTCAACCCAAGTCCAGCGGCCATTTTGAGCTTCAGCCCGCGCAAGTTCAGCGAGCCCAGCAGCCCACATCTCAGCCTGTTAGTTGGGCTCGGTAGCCCGCAAGCCCACTCGAAGTCAGCCCGCAAATTCAGCCCGCAGGTTCAGTCAAGCCCAGCAGCCCGCAGTGTTTCAGCCCGTTGAGCCAAGCCCACATGCCTATAGCAAGCCCAACCCGCAACTTCAGCATCTCAGCCCAAGCCCAGGAGCAAGCCCATCAGTTGTTGTGGGCTTTGTTAGGTCTTTTGGCCCGGTCCAAGCCCCGTTGACGCCGCCGAAAGTTTGGGTTATGGCCGCCATCGCGCCGCCGTCGCGGTGAACCAGTTCTCGCATTAAATCGGTGAGTTTATGCACTAAACTCTACTTAGTAGGCTAATGACGTTTAAGGAGTGTTTAGAATTAATTAAGCTTAGATTAGTGTAGTTATTATTTTATTTAATTAATTTAGGTTAGTTAGATTAGTAATTTAGGTGGTTAGTAATTGTAATTAGTTAGTTTATTATATGGCCTAGTAGTTAGAATGGTTAGGATAATTTAATTAGTTCAATAGGTAGTTAGATTAGCAATTTTAAGCCTAAGTTTGCATTTATTGAATTAATGTGTATTTATTTAATTAAATTTCGGTAATTAATTAATTAAATATTAAATTATTTTCCGGAAATTAGATCGGGATACGGTGACTGGAATTTTGTGCTGATTGTAATGGTGTGGTTAATTTACTGCCCGATCGAGTGTTCAATTGTGCGAATTCAGTAGAAACTATAATTTTGGCTATTTATTTTAAAATTAAGTAATTTCAATAATTAATTAGAAATTACCAGGGGAGTCGGTTTACAACGCCAAAAATGTTTTCAGATACGGTATAAATAGTGGGATTTTCTAAAGTAAAGATATCGAAATTTTGGCTCCGGTAGAATGTGTCTTGCACCTGTGCGATGATTTTATCAAGTATCATTAATGTATTGAAAATAGGCCGGGACATTATTTTTAATTGAGGAATTTAAATGCGAAGCACAATGTCCTTGGTCGGGATTGGATAATCGTGTGCTGCTTAAGAGAATTCGTCATCCGTTATGTGTCGGGTGAACGATGCTTTCAAGTGGAAAACCGTCTTGAGGTAGATGTTGTCGTGCTCGATGGGGTGAGATAACGCTTAGCTATGTGATGGATAAATCTGCTATGTGACGGATAGATCTGCTAGGTGATGGATAAATCCGCTATGTGACAGATAGATCCACTGTATGTAAGATAAATCCGCTATGTGATGTTATTAAGAAAGTAAGGAATTTGCCATTGGAAATATAACCTTGGTTATTAACTTACCGTGGGAATAAGTAACTGACCAATGTAGGCCCGCTTTTAGCATAATAAGTCGCAACAATTTGAGAGATTTATTAACACCAATTCAATCGTAAATTGTAAAACTCCCTCATTAAAGTTAGTAAGTAGCAGTGAAATTAGCAACATGTCTGCTCTCTCTTAAGGTAGTAAGTATCACGTAAAGTACGAAATTTACCGAAGGTCTTACTTAACTAATTTAGGAGGTTGTCTTTGGAGATTACCAGTACAGTTAAGGACCGTAAAAATAGTAATTTTTCGAAGTAAGCTTGCTTTTAGCTTAACAAGTTACAACCGGTGAAATAATAAATTATCAACTTCTTCAGAGATTGACCACGTATCTGATGAACCCACTTGAAAAATTTTAAAGCACTTGAGAGTTCAATACTTGACGTAGGGGTGATAACATCATGATTCCACTAGAGAGTTACTAATTGCTTGACGGGCTCACTTGTAAAATTTTAAATCACTTGGTGATCTGCCACTATATACCAGATTCTAACGGGATAAAATCTTCATTTTGTATGTTAAAGCACTGGGTAATCTAGATAACGTTACTATTTGAGGATGATAACATCATTTTATATTTGGTTAGTTACTAATTGACCGAAAGGGCCTCATTGTAAAACTCTAGAAAACTGTTTTGTATTTTCCTGATAATTTACCGGTTAATTGACAGTTTCCCTTAAAAAATCTAAAACACTTGCTAATCTACTGCTAGATTAGCAAGTGTTTTCATCCTTGAGGCCGAAGTAGCTCAACTCAAGGAGCACGCCTGTTTCATCAAACATGGCTTTAGTTATACTAGGAATCCTCCTGGTACTCGCTCCACTTCCCCTTTCCACCGAAGCTCAGACCCGCAGCAACTTGACCTTGGGCTCCTCGTTGACAGCAAACGACCGGAACTCTTCCTGGCTGTCGCCGTTGGGCGAGTTCGCCTTTGGGTTCCGGAGAATGGGAAGAGGAGCTCATTTGTTGGCTATAAGGTTCGAGAAGATAGAGGACAAGACCATCGTCTGGTCGGCGAATGGCGATAATTTAGCGCCCGAAGGTTCGAAAGTCCAGTTGACCGCCAACGGCCGACTGGTGCTACCGACCCGAATGGAAGAGAGCTGTGGTCTCCTGCCCGACTGCACTGGTTAGCGTATGCGGCCATGCTTGACACGGGGAACTTCATCCTAGTTAGCCAGAACTACGTCAACTTGTGGGATTCGTTCAGCCGACCGACGGATACGATACTGCCTACGCAACGGTTAGATCTTGGGACTAAAGTCAACGCTCGCTACTCCAAAATGAATTACTCCGCCGGGAGATTCCACTTCATGCTAGGAGACGATGGAAATCTCGTATTCTATGCCACTCCTGACCCGTATGATGCCTCAGATACCTACTGGCGTTGCAACACCTTAGGTAGCGTCTTCCAGTTGATATTCAATCAAAGTGGTCAGGTCTACCTCACGACTAGGAATGGGACGATGCTCAAACTGCTCACCTCAGGCACAGTCCCGACCAACGGATTTTACCAAAGAGCAATCCTTGAATACGACGGGGTATTCATGCAATATATCCACCCTAAGATGGCGAATTCAAGTTCTGGCTGGCCAATGGGCTGGTCGACGGTCTCTACCCCAGTCCCGCCAAATATATGCACGAGCATCACCCAAGAGATTGGCAGTGGAGCTTGTGGCTTCAACAGCTATTGTACTCTTGGAGATGATCGGAGGCCCCGATGCCAATGCCCACATGGATATATTCCATTAGATTCAACAAACGAGATGAATGGATGCAGACAGGACTTCGTACCGCAGAGTTGTGATGGAAGTAGGCCCGAAGTAGACCAGTTCTCTTTGCATGAAATGCTCCGTACAAACTGGCCAATGAATGATTACGAGCGTACTGCAGCACAAACCGAGGACAGGTGCAGAGAGGCTTGTTTGGCTGATTGTTTTTGCGCAGTTGCTATTTTCAGCAATGGATCTTGCTGGAAAAAGAAGAACCCTCTTTCCAATGGAAAGATGGGTCCATGGGTTGATGGAAAAGCTCTGATCAAGGTCAGGATACATGACACGACTTCAAAATGCACAAAAAACGACCAGAAGAAAAACAAGAATACCACTCTGATGATCATCGGATCAATGCTGTTGAGTTGCTCTGCCTTTGTGAACTTGCTTTTACTCCTTATTACCTATTTAATATATAGAAGCTTCCGATCTAGGGATTCTAAGTTGTCACGACCAGTCCAGATCAATCAAGTTACAGGCATGCGGACTTTCACTTATCAGGAGCTTCACGAAGCAACATATGGATTCAAAGAAGAACTGGGTAGGGGTGCTTTTGGAACAGTGTACAAAGGTGTTCTTGGATCCGAGGATACAAACTTCGTGGCAGTAAAAGTGTTGGCGACAAGGACTGGAGAAAGCGAGAAGGAGTTTGAAAGAGAAGTGAGTGCAATTGGCCGAACTGACCACAAGAACTTAGTGCAGTTGCTTGGATACTGCAATGAAGGTCAACACCGACTACTGGTGTATGAATTCTTGAGCAATGGCACATTGGCGGATTTCCTATTTGGCACTTCAAGGCCCAGCTAGTACAGAAGAACAGAAATTGCCTGCGATGTTGCGTGGGGGCTCTTTTATTTGCACCAGGATTGCACCAGGCATATAATCCACTGTGACATCAAGCCACAAAATATTCTTCTTAACGGCTCTCTCACTGCAAAAATATCGGACTTCGGAATAGCCAAGCTCTTGATGGTGAACCAAACACGAACCATCACTGGAGTCAGAGGAACCAGAGGTTATTTAGCGCCAGAATGGTTCAGGAATATGCCTATTTCAAGCAAGGTAGATGTTTACAGCTTCGGCATTTTGTTGGTAGAGCTCATCTGCTGCAGAAAGAACTACAAGCCGGAAGCAGAAATTGAAGCTCAAATTGTGCTAGTTGACTGGGCGTATGACTGCTACCATGACGGGAGTGTACTTAAGCTAGTGGAGAGCGATGAGGAGGCATCAAGTAACATAAAGAGGGTGAGAAGATTTGTGATGACAGCATTGTGGTGCATCTAGGATGACCCGGCTTTGAGGCCAACCATGAAGAAAATCACTTAGATGTTGGAAGGAGATGTTGAAGTCCCAGTACCTCCAATTTCAAGCTCTTTTATCAGTTCAATATGATTTTGCTTATTAAGACAATTGTTGTCGCTGTAATCATGAAAAGTACTCGTATTGTCTGATAGTGCTATTTCGCCGGATCAAACATTTTCATAATGTCTTCGCATGGATCCTGCTTAAATAAGCTAAATCATTAGTCAATCTTAACATTCCCTCGCATGTATCCAAGAGAGAACGGGTTGACGATTGTCGCAAAAGGGATTGCATGTGAGGCCGCATGCATTAATTGAGAGACTACGATGTTTGAGTGACCAAGTAACTATATATCAAATAATGCAGAACCAGTCGCCGAAAAATTTAAAGTCACAGGCATTATTCTGTTGAATCACCTAGGAGTTCTATGTGGATCATATCCCTGCATATCATGGTAAAAACTAATGTGGCTCCATCAAAGCATTTTCATCGATGATTTTGCTTCACCAAAATGGCATTTGACACAGTGGAAGAGTATTTTAACTTGATCTAAGCAAAATGGACCTTATCTGCAAAATTAGATGATGAAACTTGCCAATCTTCAGGTCATGGATCGGTGATCTGGAATCCCAATTTCAACAGTTCTGCTGCTTTTTTATTTATACAGAAGGGACACTCACTTCTCTTAGCAACCAACTTCTTCTAGACTAAGGAAATCCCAGTCCACAAATCACGTAGTTGGAAGCATAATCAAACGATCTTTCTTCTCGATGCATCTATTGAGAATTAGCGAGAAGCAACACAATGTAGACAATTTTTCTAAGCAATATGTATTCCTTTCCAAATGATCATTGGAGATCTTGTATAAACAAAGCAGCGAGCTACAGTCAAAGCCATTCCATAACGGGTCCAAACAGGACGGAACTAGAAAATACACCAAGACGACGAGATGAGACAATGGAAAGACCTCGGAGATCCAAATCTAACGATCGATCTGCATCAGCAGCTTAATGGATTCGATTACATGTTTGTCTTCTGTCTTTCGGTTGTTTCGCTTTGGAAAAGTCTGCTTGCGACAATTTCATAGAAGTAGATGACTGCCGCCGTTCATGCACCTGGCGAAGCAGAAATTTGCTAGACAATTATGAGCTTGTTCCCTTTGCATGCATGCGTGAGGCCATTCTATTCAATGCTTATACTTTCCTCCTTGTCCAATGTATGCTTAATTTAAGAGCATGTGCCAATGTCATCTTCATGTGGTTAGGCCACGACTTGGTACACTCTCCTTAGGATTTTTTATGATGCTACTTAGAAATAAAAATACTCCCCAAGGTGAATATTTGCTAATCACCGTCTTAATGATGTATGAGTTCAAATGATTCTGATGCAGTAGCAGGATTGGTGAGAGTTGTTACACGACTTCAGGATTGAAAAAGCTCATCACCAAGGCCTACATGAAAACCACTTGCCAAGTATATAGTGCTTCTTTGGCTCACCTTGAGGAAGAATCCACCTTTGAAGGATACAAAGACCGGGAGTAATCCACTGTCCAAAGATATTTACTCATAAAGAGGAAAATCTCAAAAATTCATACACTCAAAATTCACTGTTTTACCTTTGAGAATTCATCTTATTATATGAGGGATAATTACATAGGAAATAGACTAAACATCAAACACGATAAACTATCTAATTAATTAAAGACATAGGAATTAGAAAAGCACATTAATGACCTAGGATCTAGACAATGCATTAAAACATCTAGAGACTTGAACTTTGGCACTTTGAAAACTACAACACACTTAAAACTAGAAACTTGAACTTTGGCTCCTTGAAAATTGCAACACACTTAAGGGCCCGTTTGGTTCAGCTTTGGGGGAATGCCTTTGGGAGAATGCAAATACCTTTGAGATAAAGGGGATTTCTGAAATGTTGCACCATTTGCTAAATTGTAGTTTCAAATAGCATTTAAATGCAACTTTAGTATAATACCATTTGGCAAAAATAATATTTGTGATGGGCTTTTGCTTTTGCTTTTTTTTTTTTTTAATTTGAAAATCAAATCCGGCGGCCGGCTAACTGCCGGCCAACTGCCAGACGGCTAGATCTAGTTGCTTGAGGTTGAGACCTCAGGCGACGCGATTGCCGCCTGGAGATGCGACCTCAGGCGCCTGAGGTCGTAGAGGCCAGATCTAGCTGCCTAAGGTTGTACGGACCTAGGTGGTGTCGCTTGGGTCGGTGTGCGCCAGGTGACGCCACCTAGGTCCGCGCAACCTCAAACGGCGTCGTGGGTCGCGCCACCCCCAGGCGGTGGTCACCGGGGACGCGTGACCCTTAGGCGGCGGTGGCGGCTGCTGGAGAAGCCCGATGGGCGGGAAGAAGATGATGAACAGGAAAGAAGATGGGCGGGCAAGAGAAGAAGACGAAGGGGGAGAGACGATGAATAGTGATGGTGGCATTTCCAAAATGCCAAATGCCCAAAGCAGCCCCTCCCCAACATTTAAGTCAAGTTCTACTAACCATTCAAAACTTGACATTTAAGTCATATTTGGGCAAATGGTCCCCTGGGTAGCTTTCAAAAACTTTTTTCAACATTCGGCATTCGAAATGCTCATATTTGGGCAAATGAGCTTTCAAAAACTTTGCCAAACAGTAAAAATTTTCCCCAGGGGCCAAAGCCCTTTGGGAAAGTCCAACCAAATGGGGCCTTAAGACTTCCTAATGACACTTGACTAGATGCAAAGTAATTAAAATAGACTATAAATTCGTTCGCCTTGGGCAATTTAATGGACATCTTTGAAGATCACCAAACAACAAAGGAAATTGTCCAGAATAGCCTTCGATTGTTAGATAGTCTATTAGTAGTCTCGGATCAATAATAAACATGTGTGTCGATGTCTCAATAGCCGATCGACAACTATGAAATTGGCAACTTGTCCATTGAAGCGACAACTTTTCCGCATAATTGACATCTTCCACTTGAATCAATTGATGAAGCCCAATGCTCACACCTCAATTTCCCCAGGTTATTGAAGATTTGTCCTCAATTTTGTCATTGCTTCATGTCCTCAATTACTCCACTAGGAGATTCCACTTCATACCCCAACTGAGCCGGTCATCTCAAATGCTTACTAGATTAGCAACGCCCTGGGTACTGGCTACCACTTGATTTTCAATCAAAGTGGTCAAGTCTACGTCTTCACGCTAGTAATGGAACGGTACTCAATATCGTCACCTCAGACGCCATCCCCGCTTGCTGATTTTACAAAAGAGCGATCCTTGAATATGGCGGGGTCTTCAGGCAGTATGTCCACCCTAAGACGGCATATTCGAGTTCCAGCTGGGCAATGGCTAGCCGACGGTCTCTTCCCCGGTCCCTTCAAATATATGCATGAGGATCACACGAGATACCGGTCCCATAGTTTGTGGCTTCAACAGCTAGTGTACTCATGGAGACAATCGGATTCAGAGGCCCTGATGCCATTGCGCACTTGGATATACTGCGTTAGATTCGATGAACAAGATCAACTGATGCAAACAGGACTTCGTATCACAAAGTTGTGATGGAAGTAGGCCTGAAAAGGACTAGTTTGCTTTGTGTGACATGTTCAATATAGACTGGCCACGGTATGATTACAAGCTTAGTGCATCACAAACCGAGGACTGGTGCTGAGAGGCTTGCTTGGCTGATTGTTTTTGTGCAGTCACTGTTTTTCAAGATGGAAATTGCTGGAAAAAGAAGAAACCTCTTTTCAATGGTAGGATGGATCCAAGTGTGGGTGGAAAAGCTCTGATCAAGGTCAGGATAGATAACTCGACTTTGACATCTCTAGGAAATGGCCAGAAGAACAAGAACTCAACTTTGGTGATCATCGGATCAGTGCTGTTGAGTAGTTCTATGTTTTTGAACTTGCTTTTACTCCTCTTTAGCTATTTAATTTATAAAAGCTTCCTATCTAGAGGTTCTAAATTTTCACGACCAGTACAGATCAACTAAGCCACAGGCATGCCAACTTTCACCTATCAGGTGCTTCAAGAAGCAAGAACTGGGTAGGGGTACTTTTGTAACAGTGTACAAAAGTGTTCAAGGCCTAACTGGTGCAAAAGAATAGAAATTGCCTTGTGTTGTTAAAAGGGGCCTCTCTTACTTGCATGAGGATTGCACCAGGCGTATAATCCACTGCAACATCAAGCCGCAAAATATTCTTCTTGATGGCTCTTTAGCTGCAAAAATATCAGACTTCAGATTAGCTAAGCTCTTGATGGCAAACCCAACATGAATCACCACTGGCGTGAGATGAACCAAAGGTTATTTAGTGCCAGAATGGTTTAGGAATATGACTATTTCTGCTCAAGTAGATGTTTATAGCTTTGGCATTTTTTGCTTGAGCTCATCTGCTGCAGAAAGAACTATAAGCCGGAAGCCAAAAGTGAAGCTCAAAGTGTATTGATCGACTAGGTGTACTACTACTACCGTGATAGGAATCTACTTGTGCTAGTGGAGAGTGACGAGGAGGCATCAAGCGACATAAAGATGGGGAGAAGATTTGTGATGACGACACTTGGTGCATCCATGAAGAAAATCCCGATGCTTTGAGGCCAACCATGAAAATCAGTCCCTCAGATGCTGGAAGTTCCAGCTGATTTTGATTATTTAGACCCTCCAGAATAATGAAAAGCTCTGTATAGTAGAAAGGGCCATCCCTCGGGCCTTCCCTCTCCAACCCAAGCCTTTATAAACTAGCCTAGGACTCCCCCTAAGCGATGTGGGACGGAGATATGCCCCAAGTCTGGGTCGTCACATTTTCCCCCCTTAAGGCACAAGGTCCTCGTTGTGGCCCCACACGCGGTCGAGAATCGGCTCTAATACCATTTGTAACGATCCGGGCCCCACTGTGTAATATTGTCCGCTTTGGACAATGAGTCCTCACGGCTTTAAAACGTGTCACACAGGTTAAAGGGACCCCAAGTCTTATAAACTAGCCTTGGACTCCCCCCTAAGCAATGTGGGACTAGAGAGGACCCCTCCTCTTCCTTGGGCTGTCACATTGTTAGTGCTCCTACGCCAGAATAGACATTGTCATAATATGTTCACATAAATCCAGCTTAAATAAACTAAATCTTCCCAAAATTTGAAATTCATTCACATGTTGGCAATTGTTGGCAAAATAGTTTTAAATCTCTTAGGAATTCTTTGTGAATCATATTCCATTATGTCGCAGGTAAAACTAATGTGACCCCATCAATGCAATTCCATCAACCGTTTTGCTTCATCAAAATTGCATTGGATGCAGTAAAAGAGTATCTTAACCTCATCGAAGCAAAATAGATCTTATTTGCTAAATTTGAATGGTGGGAAACCATATGAAACTTGCTGATCCTCAAGTCGAGGATCAGTACCCTGAACTCCTAATTTTGAAAGGTCTGCTGCTTTTCTATTCACTCAGATGGGACTTTCACTTCCTTTTGGCAACCAACTTCATATAGACCAAAGAAATCAGAGTCCACAAATCACGTGGTTGGAAGCATAATCAAACGAACTTTCTTCTCGATTGATCTGTTGAGAAATTGCGCGAAGTGACAAAAGAAAGACAATACTCTAGGCATACATATAACTTTCCAAATGATCATTGAAGATCTTGTATAAACCACTCAGCAAGCTACTGTTAATGCCATTGGACAATGGGTCCAAACTGGAGGAAACTGGAAAATATACCAAGACAATGGAAAGATCTAGAAGATCCAAATCTAGCATCGATTTGCATGAGAAGGTTAAAGGGTTCGATTTCATAGTTGTTTTTGTCAGCTATGGGGTCTTCCAGCTCGTTTGCTATTGTTCTGATGTCATTTTTATTCAACAAAACGGACAATATTTGGTTCTAGGTCTTCTCTTTTGTTTGTTTCTCTTTGTAATAGTCTGCTTGCGCCAATTTTATAGAAGTAGATGAATGCCCTTAATGCACCCGGCGAAGCAATTTTTATTTTTTTTATTCGGATATGATAAAAATTTTAAGAGGAAGGGAGATTACTCCATGTTAAGGTTAGGGCATAACACGGGTCAAGAAAGTTTTATAATGGATTTACAGTAGCGGGATTTCAACCCCAGCATGCTGCGCAAAGAGTTCAAATCTTACTAGCGGCGAAGTAGAGATTTATTGCACATAAACACCGTAAAAATACGAGGTGTCTCTTGTTACTTAAAAAAATCTCCAAGGTGGAAAAACGAGGTGAGGAAAATGATGTTGAAGGCTTCAATTTTCTCGCCAATTTGAACTCCCATGATGTAGCAAATACCACAATCCCCTTAACTGCGATGAAATGTAGGGAGAAGCATGATGGTTAGTTGCCAAGGGTTAACAAATTAAATCCCTAATTTTATGAAAATGTTTTGAAACATATAATAGGCAAAAATTTAAGTGTCAAGGGTGATTTCAATGAAATTTTGTATCACTGGGAGAAAGTGGGCACAAGACCAGCTGCACCTCATCGACTACATTCCTTTCGTGAAGTTTTACATGATTGCTCACTTATGGACATGGACAGCAAGGGTTGTGCATTCACATGGATGAACAATCGAGATGGTGATGATTTTGTGAAAGAACGACTGGATCGAATTCTATGCACTATGGAATGGTGTATTGCGTTTCCTGAAGCTCAAGCTTTTGCTTTACCTGCTATGGGTTCTGATCATAGCCCACTATTATTAACCACCGAAGCTTTACCTCGTAGACGACACAAGGCTTTTACCTTCGAAGCTTTTTGGGTCCAAGACCAGGAATGCCGTGACGTCATTGCTACATCATGGCACTCTACTCCGGTACGACAATCATCTCTCTCTCACAAGCTCAAGCGTGTCTCCTTCGCTCTGGCTAAGTGGAGTCGTTTGATGTTCTCCAATGGTCCTACTCAAATTATAGCACTGACACAATAGCTCCAGCATCATATTAATCAACCTCATGGTCAATATGATCATTTGGCAACTAACAAGCTGAAGGAGAAGATCCAACAATTATGGACACAAGAGGAACAATACTGGGCAATGCGATCCAGAATTAACTGGCTAAGATGGGGCGATAAGAATACTACATTTTTTCATGCGACTACAATACAACGACGGCTAAGAAATAGAATTTGTATGTTACAGGATGATAATCAGAGATGGGTGAGGGATCCGACCCTCTTGCAACAGATGACTACAAATTACTTTGCACAACTCTATACAACAGTTGGACCTCGAGACTATGGGCCAATCCTCGATCAATGCCCGTATGTTGTCACAGCAGAAATGAATACCCAATTACTCGCTGAGGTCACCCCCGAGGAGGTTCGCCAAGCTGCATTCCAGCTAGGGGCCACTAAAGCCCCAGGCCCAGATGGCTTAAATGGTCTATTCTATCAACATCACTGGGATATCCTCCAAGATGATATTTGCCTTTCAGTAAGGGAATTCTTCCTTTCTGGTGTGATGCCGCCTGATCTTAATAGAACTATCCTTTCTTTGATACCTAAAGTACCTCACCCAGAACATCTCACTCAATATCGCCCCATTAGTTTGTGTAACTATGCCTATAAAATAATATGCAAAGTGATCGCTAATCGCCTTAAGCCCTGGTTACCGGATATGATATCTAAGGAACAATGTGCCTTTGTGAGTGGGCGTCAAATTCAAGACAATATTTTAATCGTCCAAGAGGTGCTTCATTAGCTAAGGATCAAGAAACGTAAACGACATTTTCGAGCAGTGTTAAAGTTGGATATGCAGAAGGCATACGATCGTGTGGAATGGGACTTTCTGAAGGATTATCTTCTCAAACTCAGTTTCCATGCTACCTGGGTCCAGTGGGTAGTGCAATGCGTTACAACAACCTCTCTTTGTGTTAAGTTTAATGGAGACCATTCTGATTACTTCCATCCAACAAGGGGCCTGAGACAGGGAGACCCTCTCTCTCCTTATTTGTTTATTCTGCTTGTAGACATCTTATCAAAACTTATACACCAAGCTGTTGAAATGGGGAACATTACCGGCATCAGGTTGAACAGGTGGTGTCCTCTTCTTACTCACCTTTTTTTCGCCGACGATGCAATATTTTTCTTAGATGGTACAATCCAGGAGTGCCAAAATCTTGCCAATCTACTAAATCAATACTGCTTTGCTACGGGACAAGCTGTGAATCGCAACAAATCTGGTATATTTTTTGGTAAAGATTGTCCTCTTAGTCTAAAGGAAAACTTGGCCAGTGAATTAAGGATCCCTATTCTAGAACGGACTGGTAAATATTTGGGTATACCGTCGGATTGGGGGCGTTCTAAAAAAGAGATGTTTGCTTGGATTCTAGGGAGAGTTAATGCAAAATTGGAAGGATGGAAAGAAAACCTAATATCTAAGGGGGGCAAGGAGGTTTTGATTAAGACAGTGGTACAAGCGATCCCTCAGTATGCCATGTCCATTTTTAAACTTCCAGTATCTCTTTGCAGATCTATTGAACAGAAAATAGCTAGATTTTGGTGGTAGAATGACTGTCGCAAATCAGGCATTCACTGGAAGCAATGGGAGATACTTAAGGATCCAAAGGATAAAGGCGGGCTTGGCTTTCGCGACCTTATGGCTTTCAACAAAGCCATGCTTGGGAAGCAAGCCTGGCGTATAATGCAACAACCATTATCCTGTCTAGTCAACTTTTCAAGGGCCTTTACTTCCACTCACGGGATTTCGGGTATGCGGAGAAAGGAGTTAGACCGTCTGGGGTTGGCAAAGCCTTCTCCTAGGACGGGATTCAATTTTACCTCAGATTCGATGGTCAGTTGGAGATGGGACTCAGATTCGAATCAGGGAAGACAGGTGGCTACCCAAAGGAATACTCGGCGGACCTGCTACTCGCAATGAACCTGAGATGGTGGTTGGTCTCATCAACTCTGAGCACAATACTTGGGATGTTTCGCTACTCAACCAATTGTTTGATGCTCAGACAGTCACTGATATCCTTAATATTCAAATCCGACCTCATTATGCTTTTGATCAACTTGTTTGGGAAGACACTACAGCTGGCCATTACACAATAAAGAGTGGTTACCATGCTATTCGCAATGCAGATAACAGTAACCGACACAACCGGGCCTCATCCTCATATCAAGTCCCAAGATCACTATGGAGGAGTATCTGGAAACTAAAATTAGCCCCTAAGATTCGAATTTTCCTCTGGTCCGTATGCCAGAATGCACTATCCACGAAAGATAACCTATTTCATAGACACATCATCGCAGATCCGACTTGCAACCTATGTATTCATCACACACCAGAAACAATGGAACACATGTTCCTCTGCTGTCCATGGACATCTAGAATTTGGAGTCACTTGCAGCTAAATAGTTGGCAGCCAACCCAAGCAGTTCAGCGCATGGATAAGTGGCTCGCAGAACAGATTGAAGATCAGCAGCACTCACCTGGCCTGGAGATTGTTGCCTCAGTTTTGTGGCAAATCTGGAAAGCGCGTAATAACTTCCTCTTTCGCCGAACTCGCCTTGATCCGAACCACGTTGTGGAGGAAGCTCTCGCCCAAGCCCGAATCGCCATCAACTCTTCTATTCCCCGGACTCGCCATGAACGGGCGCCACTACCCTAATCCTGCCCATCTGTGGCGGCCACCAGATCCGGGAATCCTTAAAATAAACATTGATGGTGCTTATACATCTGACAACACTGAAGGTACCATGGCTTTTATAAGCCATGATCATACTGGCATATTCATAGATGGAATTACCCGTAGTTTTCCAGCCTCCTCAGCCTTGCAAGCGGAGATCCAGGCGCTCACTTTCACCCTCCATCATCTGCTGCAGCAACGACAAGCCACTGACCATCTCCTCATCGAAACAGACTGCCATGTTCTGGTTAACGCAGTGCAGGATCCTCGCTTGACGCCTTGGGAAGACAGAGCGTTGATGGAAGAAGCGGCGGCCTTAATCCCCTGTTTTTCTAACCTACAAATCATGCACTGCTGCCGTGAAGCGAATGCAGTGGCTAACTAGGCAGCTAAGGCCCACGGTAGAGGGCTTTTATTTTCAAAATGGGCTGTATCCCCTCCCCCAACTTTGCTGGATATTGTCTATTCGGACGCTTTGGCCGCGGGATGCTTTGTTTCTCGTGGGTAATGCAACATCGTTTTCTGACCAAAAAAAAAGAAAAAAAAAAGCAAGAGCCATGTCTATCCAGCCCAATTTGTGAGTAAACCAAGCTCCTTTCAAGTTCATCCATCTCTAATCTTCATCACCTGGACGTCCTAAGAGGTATCCGGACTTGGTCTGTTTACCGAGCATAGAATTAAAGTTTAAAGTTGAGCATGTTAGCTTTCCATGCTTCGATGGGTAACCACCATATTTTTATTAAGTTATTGACTTGATACTTCATTGATCCTCTATAAGCTCTAAATGCTCTATGTTTTTATGTTATTAGTCTATTACATGTCCCAAAACTTATTATAAAAGTGTAATCAAATCCTTAAACTTTAAAAAAAAAAAAAAAAGAGTACAATCAAATTTTAAAACTTTTCAAATCGGTTTACTCAAGTTTCTACATTAACTCCGCCCTATTTGATTCTCAGAAAAAGTTTATGCGACTTTTATTTACAATTTTTTTTTAAGAAAGACGTGTTGATGAGGTTGCCACGTTAGATATTAAAAAATATAAATGAAATAAAAAAAGAAAAAGAATTGATTTCAGATTTTAGAAAAATAAAATATTGAAATAAAAATTTGGAAAAAAAGAAGAAGAATCAAACATAGGAGAAGCTGCGAAGGATAGCATAGATGCAGTAAAGGAAACACGCACGCCACCCATGCATCAGCGAGGGGCCAACGTCCCACACCAGACTTGGGTAAGCCAGCGCGACCCTTGCGACCACCTTCGCATTTTGAAAATAAGAATGAAAATAAAGTAAGCATGTGGGAGACAAGTCAGCCACCCTCGTCACTTGTCAACAAGGACCTTGCCACTAACCACTAGGATTCGCCTTAGTGGCCACTCTTCCAACATGGAAGGGGAGGTGAGGGGTTCGAATCCCCACCTTCTCGGGGGATGGGGTGGGGACGCGTAAGTTTCAAGAGTGGGTTTCGACTCCCACGCCCTCAAGAGGCGGGCAAAAGTCTGAGTGAGTGTAGAATAAGAATAGAGTAGGACTGACAAAAAAAAAAAAAAAAATACAAGGACCTTGCCACTAGCTACTCTCGCTCCTCTGACAATTACGGCCGCGGCCCTTGCTCAGATCTACGACAAATGATGACCTTGGTACAGATCTGAGACAATGATCATAGCCCATATCGTCAAAGAAGATCGAAGGAGGAAGCCGTGTTTGGCCGTGAGGTGGTGAACCTCTAGTGAATGGTGGATTTTTGAGCGAGAATAGAGATCTCGTTGCCATGGAAGCTTAAAAACCAGCACCAGCTATGGCTGTGAAACGAAGTAGCTGAATGCAAAAATTGATGGAGTCGATTCTGGAGCATGATTTTCTCTTTAAGTTTTCTTATTCTTTTTCTCTAATTTTATTTTTCTAAAGTTTCTAAAACAATTGATTATAGTTTAATTGCAACATCCAACATTTAGCTTTAAATATCTTTTAATATTTTTACTCTAAATTGGCTGACATGACATCCATATCAACGCATTTCCTTTTGAACAACAATGAAAAAACTATATCAACTTTTTTCGATAGCCAAATTTACCAGAGTTAACAGAGCAATCTAATATACGCAAATTTGATGTATGCAAATTTCTGCAGAATATATGCCGGATTATGTTCATCTATCATTGATGTAGTCATTCCTCTCCAAGCTGCACAAGACTCAATTGCAGTCTAAGCAGCAAGCCTTAGGTCACCCCAACGACACGGTTCACAATTGCGTGGAGTACGCCGCTCACGTCGAGAACATTCCTTGCCTCGCCTACCTCCACAGATCCTTAATGCAGATTTCTCGTGGATGGACGTAGCCATCTCCTGCATTTCTATATTTCCCAGCGGAAGACGACAATGGAGGGAGAGCACCGGACAGTGTGGCGAGCGTGTGCTGACGTGTCAGTTGTCGGGGTCGTGTTAGGTGTGCTGTGTACGTTTCGCGGGTCGCGGGGGGGATTGATTAGGAGTGTTGTTTTTTTCTTGTGAAGTCCATTAGCGATCTGATTAAAGTCAAAATTAGACGGTTCACAATCAGTTTGAAACGTTCAATTTCCACGAAGTGATCTGTGATCGCTTTGATTTCCACAGGAATCGAATCCTTTGTATTTCGGTCAAAAAAAAAAAAAAACAATTTCCACTCCCAAAATCTCCTCCTCTAAACCTAAAAGATGTTTCGGTCAAAGTCTTCTAAATTTGTCTGTTTCTCCTTGGGAAATTTCAGGGTCACGACCGAAGATTAATGGATCCGCCCAAGCAGACCTGCCTTTTCCTAAATTTTCACGTAACTGGGGACTTCTTAGTAAACTGATGTGGTAATGCACTAACGATGGTAGCAATTTACCATCAATAAATGCAATGATAAGTCATTTTACTTTTTTTAGAAACTTATTACTCAAAACAAAAATTTAGTGGTGGAATTTATAACTTTCATATAAAGTAATAACTTACCATATAGGTCCGCTTATAAGGTAGTAATACCAATTTCAAGTGGAATGCAAGTTGTCCGATTATTTAGAAATTGACCATTTAAAACTAAATCGTAGCAGTGAAATTAGTAAGTTACCACATAAGTCCTTACAAGTTACAAGTTAGTAAATTTCTAATAAAGTGGCAAATTTTCTGTTGGAAAGAAAATCATGAAGAAATTACTCAAATCTCTCTCGAACTTTGCAATAGTATATATTTGCCCCTGAACTTTAAAATTGTTACACCATTCTGTTAGCGCGTGCAAGGCACATGCCTTTTAAGGGATAAAAGTTTATTGTCATCTTGTTTATGGCAATAGCTTTTTCACCATTGTTTTATGTGGAAATATAAAGAAAATGGAGAAAAATATATCTACAAAATAAAATGATAGATGAATCAATTATATATTTTTTAAAAAATGACTACAGATTCGATATATTATTTTCTTTTTTTGAGTCGAGGGCATCATTTCCTTTTTAAATTTTATAAGTATTTTTATTAATTAATTGATATTTAGAAAAAGCTCCACGATTGAAATCGGTAACTTAATAATGTATTGATGAAACAAGATTTTACTGTTGAAATTAACAAATTACTTGCGAAATTAGTGGCCTGCTTTTAGCTTAGTGGAGTTTTCCAACGTGATATAAGGGCCATCTTCTTCCATCCCTTTTATCTCATAAAGTCTCCTGTACGACGACGTTTGGTCAAAGTCTTCCAAATTTGTGCCTTCCTCGAAAAGTGTCCGGGTCCCTGGCAAGCTTATGGAGCAGAGTCGCCTTATTCTAAATTTGACAAGTTCTTTCAGTATTAATTTCTATAAAAAAGGTGAAAAACAAAGAAAATAGAGAAAATATTAATTTGCTAAAACATTATAATCCGAAAAAAATCAATATCAATGATACTATCATAAATTATTTTTATTTAAATGTTGATGAAAATATTAATGGAACTAATAAGATACTTTAAGAAAAAAGAAACAAGTTAAAGTAAAAAGGAAAAAAAGGCCTCAATAACGAAAAACAAAAGAAAGACCAAATTGCGAAAATTGGATGCTCATCATACACTTCTAAATGGTCTATTAATACAAAAAAAAAAAAAAAAAAAAAGGTTGATTAATAAAATATATTAACGAATATCACCTTATATTTTGATCAATCATTTCCTTTTATTACAGACGGAGCTTTTATAAAACTTGGGACGTACGGGAGAGACTCCCGTAGCTTGGAAAGTAGGCAATCTCTATAAGAACGTTCGTTTCATCCTTAAGGCCGAAGTAGCTCAACTCAAGGAGCACGCCTGTTTCATCAAACATGGCTTCAGTTATACTAGGAATCCTTCTAGTACTCGTTCCACTTCCCCTTTCCGCCGAAGCTCAGATCCGCGGCAACTTGACCTTGGGCTCCTCATTGACGGCGAACGACCAGAACTCTTCCTGGCTGTCGCCGTCGGGCGAGTTTGCCTTCGGGTTCCGGAGAATGGGAACAGGAGCTCATTTGTTGGCTATATGGTTCGAGAAGATAGAGGACAAGACCATCGTCTGGTCGGCGAATGGCGATAATCTAGCGCCCGAAGGTTCGAAAGTCCAGTTGACCGCCAATGGTGGGCTGGTGCTTACCGACCCGAGAGAGAGAGAGCTGTGGTCTTCTGGCCTGAACGGCAATGGCTTAGCGTATGCGGCCATGCTCGACACGGGGAACTTCATCCTAGCAAGCGCGAACCACGTCAACTTGTGGGATTCGTTCAGCCAACCAACGGATACAATATTGCCTACGCAGCAGTTAGATCTTGGGGCTAATGTTAAAGCTCGCTATTCCGAAATGAATTACTCCACCGGGAGATTCCTCTTCGCACTGCAAACCGACGGAAATCTCGTGCTCTATGCCACTCCTGCCCCGCTGGTAGTCTCAGATGCATACTGGGCCACCAACACCATCACCGCTGGCCGTATGGGCTTCCGGTTGATATTCAATCAAAGTGGTCAGGTCTACCTCACGGACAGGAATGGAACAATACTCAACACCATCACCGCAGAACTAGTTCCAACAAGCGGATATTACCAAAGAGCGATCCTTGAATACGACGGGGTATTTAGGCAATATATCCACCCTAAGACGGCAAATTCAAGTTCTGGCCGGCTTATTGGCTGGTCGAGGGTCTCTGCCCCAGTCCCACAAAATTTATGCACGAGCATCGCCCAACAGATTGGCAGTGGAGCTTGTGGCTTCAACAGCTACTGTACTCTTGGAGATGATCTGAGGCCTCGATGCCAATGCCCACCTGGATATACTCTGTTCGATTCAACGAACGAGATGAACGGATGCATACAGGCCTTCGCACCACAGAATTGTAACGGAAGTAGGCGTGAAACAGACCAATTCGATTTGCTTGAAATGCCCAATACAAACTGGCCAGAGTCTGATTACGAGCGTAGCGCGGCACAAACTGAGGACTGGTGCAGAGAGGCTTGCTTGGCTGATTGTTTTTGCGCAGTCGCCATTTTCGGCGATGGAATTTGCTGGAAAAAGAAGATCCCTCTTTCAAATGGAAGGAAGGATTCATCGGAGGCTGGAACTAAAGCTCTGATCAAGGTCAGGATACATAACAGGACTTCAAAATCTCTTTAGCAAGGGCACGGATGACGAGTTCCAGTACTCTTCTATAATTATATTCTTTGTCACATGTTATTTCTTGAGTATACTTAGCTATGGCATTGTCGCTCCTGCTGGCCTTTTCGTTCCTGTAATAGTTACTGGTGCATCTTATGGGCGTTTGGTTGGAATGTTGATTGGTTCTCATTCCAATCTATACCATGGTCTCTTTGCTGTGCTGGGTGCTGCTTCTTTTCTTGGTGGGTCTATGAGGATGACGGTTTCTCTATGTGTAATCCTTTTGGAACTGACGAACAATCTGCTGTTGCTACCCTTGATGATGGTGGTTCTTCTTATTTCAAAGACCGTAGCTGACGCTTTCAACGGCAACATCTATGACCTTATCATGAAAGCAAAGGGCTTTCCTTACCTTGAGACCCATGCCGAGCCATATATGAGACAATTAACAGTTGGTGATGTAGTGAGTGGGCCCCTTCAGCTGTTTCATGGCATCGAGAAGGTCGCTAATGTGGTACATATGTTGCGAACTACAAGGCACAACGGGTTTCCTGTAATTGATGAACCTCCACATTCAGAGTCCCCCTTTCTGTATGGTTTAATTCTCCGTGCTCATCTGATGGAGCTTGTAAAGTGTAGGATGTTTTTGCGGAAGCATGTGTGTGCGCGCGCAAATGTGTATGTGAATAAAAATGGATTACAATGGCAAGGGAGTATAGGTAAAAAAGAAACTTTTATTATAGAAGTTGATATTACAAGGGAAGTAGTGTTTTCTGGTTTTTTGGCTACAAGAAACAACAGACATCCAACTCCTATTTATAGGCGTGAGCACCGCCTTCCTCCACCGACATCTAGTACAAAAATCAATATAAAATTACAAGCTTGCTTCTTTATCTCCTGCTTGTGCAGCTTCTTCGAGATCTTCTGGTGGCTTCTCCATTTTTCTGCATTTTTCTATTCTGCAGCTCCTCAACTTTTGTTGACTTGTTTACTTTTTCTTTTGTTTGTTTGCTGCTCACGTGGTCTGCTGCCCACTCGTACCAGAAAGTTCTTCAAAGTACGAGAGTCTTCAACTTTGTCTTGGACAAGTTGCCACTTTTTCCTATGCTTAATTCTAGTGTGTTTTAGTACTTTTCAAAAAATGGATCACATTTTAACCTCCTCTTTGATCCATTTTTGTGATACTCCAAGCATTTCCCGCAAAGTCTCGAACTTGGCTCGCGATAATGCTTTAGTGAAGATGTCCACTATTTGTTCCTCAGTTTTGCAATATTTTTGCTCGATCTCTCTGTTATTTTGCACATCTCGTATGAAGTGATATTCGATGTCTATATGTTTGGTTCTTCCATGGAATACTATATTTTTTGATATAGCGATTGCGGACTTATTGTCACACTATAACGGAGTCGGTTCTATCTGTGCTTCTCCAATGTCTTCTAGAATTCTTCGAAACCATATTGCTTGACTGGTGGTTATTGCAGCTGCGATGTATTCAGCTTCTACAGTAGACTGTGCCACTTATTCTTGTTTTTTGGATGCCCATGAGAATATTCCGGAGCCCAGTGTGAAGGCGTAGCCAGTAGTACTTCTCCTATCATCAGCTGAACCTGCCTAGTTGCTATCAGTGTAGCCAATGAGCTTGGCATTTGCACTTAGCCGATACCAAATGCAGTAATCTATAGTTCCTCGTAAATATCTGAGAATCCTCTTGACAGCTCCAAAGTGAATTTGACTCGGACTTTGCATGAATCGTGATAGTAGACTTGTTGCATACATAATATCCAGTCGTGTAGCAGTGAGATATACCAGACTGCCAATCAGACTTCTGTAGAGTGAAGCATCTGCTTTTTCAGCTCCATCCTTTTTCAATAGTTTCTCATTCATCACAAGTGGTGTTGCCACTATTTTACAATTACTCATTTTAAATTTTTCAAGGAGCTTTTCTGCATATTTCTTTTGCGAGATGAAAATTCCTTCATCTTGATTGACTTCAATACCGAGGAAATAGTTCATCAAGCCCAAGTCCGTCATTTCAAATGTCTTCATCATTTCTTCTTTAAATTCTCGGATCATTGTCTCATTATTTCCTGTATATATGAGATCATCTACATATAGAGAGACAATGAGAGTGTCGGACTTACCTTGGGTCTTGATGTAGAGTGTTGGCTCACTCATACTCCTCTTGAATCCTTGCTTGATGAAGTACTCATCGATTCTACTATACCATGCACGTGGTGCTTGTTTTAACCCATATAGGGCATTTTTTGAGTTTGAGAACTTTTTCTTCTTGGCCTTTGACGATAAAGCCTTATGGTTGAGCTACATAAATTTCTTCTTGAAAATATCCATTTAGGAATGCTGATTTTACATCTAGTTGATGGATCTTCCATTCTTTTTGTGCTGCTAGAGCTATTAAAGCCCGAATAGTATCAAGGCGAGCAACAGGAGCGAAAGTTTCAGTATAGTCAATACTTGGTTGTTGCAAGTATCCTTTTGCCACAAGCTTTGCTTTATGCTTTTGGATTGATCCATCCGCATTGAGCTTCGTCTTGTAGACCCACTTGACGCCAATGATCTCTTTGTCTTCGGGTCGATCGACAAGCTCCCAAGTTTCATTTTTCTCGATCATCTTGATCTCTTCCTCCATGGCTTTTATCCAGACTTCAGCTTTGGATGCTTGTTCGTAGTTTTCTGGTTCCAAAATAGCAAAGTTGCATGTGTCATAAATTCTTCTAAGGGCTTTTACCCTTAGTACTGGAGACTCTGGAGTAGATTCTTCTTGCGTTACTCTTGGAGAGTTTGGTGGAGTTATGTCGTGAGCGGTGGAATCCGGTACTTCTCCTTCTTCTTGTGACATTGACTCCTCTTGAGCAGGTGGTATGTCTCGCAAGGTGATGTACTTCTTCTCGATCTTTTCATCCTCCCAATTCCAAGCAGCATTCTCGTCGAACTTGACGTCTCGACTAATCATAAGCTTCTTGGTTCTTAGGTTGTAAATTCGATATCCTTTTGATTGGTCACTGTAGCCGAGGAATATTCCCTTTTCTGTCTTTTCATCTAGTTTTGATTGGTCACTGTAGCCGAGGAATATTCCATTTTCTATCTTTTCATCTAGCTTACTCCTTTTTTGAGCAGGGATGTGGACGTAGCATATGTATCCAAACACTTTGAGATGCTTTGCTGAAGGCTTCCGTCCACTCCATGCTTCAACTAGTGTTTTATTTTGAACAGCTTTAGTTGAACACCTGTTTAACAGGTATACTGCAGTATAAACTGCTTCTGCCCAAAAAGTGTTGGGAAGGCCTTTCTCCTTTAGCATAGACCTTGCCATCTCCATGACGGTTTTATTATTTCTTTCAGCTACTCCATTTTGTTATGGGGTGTAGCCAACAGTTAGTTGATGATGGACTCCTTCATCTTCACAAAATTTATTAAACTCCTTTGAATTGTATTTTGTGCCTCTGTTACTCCTTAGGACTTTAATTCTTTAGCCACTTTGATTCTCGACGTGGTTCTTAAATTTTCTAAAGATAGAGAAAACCTTAGATCTTTCTCGAAGAAAGTATACCCACATCATTCTTGTGTAATCATCAATGAATAGAATAAAATATTTATTTTGACTGGGTGTAGGTGTCCTCATCGGACCGCACACATCCGTGTGGACAAGTTCCAATGGCTCCTTAGCTTTCCATGCAACTCCAGATGGGAAGGACTGTCTCTGTTGTTTTCCAAGAAGACATCCTTCACAAACATCTGAAATTTCTGTGATGGCTGGAAAATCTCTCATCATATTTTTCTGATGGAGAATTTTTAGCCCAGCAAAATTGAAGTGGCCAAATCTTCGATGCCATAGCCATGAATCATCAAGTTGAGCTTTCATGGCTATATCTTTGATATATTTCCGTTGAATAGGAAAATTGTTATTTTTCATCTTAACAGAGGCAATGGTATTTTTATATTTATCATAGATAATGCATGTATCTCCATTAAAATATAGAGAATACCCACTTTGTATCATTTGGCCCACACTTAAGAGATTTTGTGCAAGACGAGGGACAAGATATACATTATGTATATATTTTGGGCCTTTATTCATTTCCACGGTGATGGTGCCTTTTCCTTTAACAGCTACTAATGCACCATTGCCTAACTTTACTTGGGATTTTACCGACTTATCAATATCAGCGAATATAGATCCATCCCCCGTCATGTGATTGCTACACCCACTATCGATGTACCATGTTTCACTTTTATTATCATTTGCTGCTTGGCCTACGTCGAATGTATTCTCTTCACTTTTTTTTTTTTTTTTTTACATAGTTTGCTCGATTATTTGTTTTTGAGCGACAATCTTTTCTACGTGGCCATATCTTGTACAAAAGGGGCATTGTTTTTTATTTTTAAACCAACAATCCTTCTCCAAATGATTTGTTTTCTTGCAAATACCACAAGGTGGATAATTTTCCTTTTGTATAGTTTCTCCTCCTTTTTTTTATTTTTCCATGAGCTCCTTCCACCATTTTCAGTTTGATGAGACCGTATATTTACTTTAGACTAAAAGACACTTTCAACTGAATCTTCATCTTGTGCCATTAGTCTTTTCTCATGTGCTTCTAGAGAGCCAATTAATTCACTTATTGATAGGGTCGTCAAGTCCTTAGTTCCTTCTATAGTTGTAACTATGGAGTTGTATTTTTTGGTAAGTGACACCAATATTTTCTCAACAACCCTTTGATCAATTATCCCATCTCCATAGGCTCTCATTTGATTAACTAGTTCCTTTAATTTTCCACAATATTCTTGTACGGTCTCATAATTTTTCATTTTAGAATTCTCAAAATCTCTTCTCAGTGTTTGAAGACGAATAGTGCGTACCTTTTCCGATCCTTGAAATTCTTCTCGAAGTATATCCCAAGCCCCTTTTGTAGTCCTTGCTCCAATTATTCTTGGAAATACGGTTTCCGAGAGTGCTTGCTGGATAAAATATAGCGCCCTTGCATCTATAGTCGATCCTTCGAAACACTTGTACCTTCTGGCGGAGCCTCGCAACCTTTTTCCGCAATGTCCCATAAGTCTTGCGCCATCAAGAATGTAGTCATTTTTATGCTCCAAAAGTCATAGTTGTTCCCATAAAAAAATGGGAATGGGAAATGAGGATGAGGTAGAGTTGGCCATTGTTTAGTTAGTGGGTATTTGGAATGGATAGTTTTAGGAATGGGTAGGTAGGACAAACGCCCAATACCAACTAAAGACGTGACTCTGATACCACCGTAGGATGTTTTTGCGGAAGCGTGTGTGTGTGTGCAAGTGTGTATGTGAATAAAAGTGGACTACAATGGCAAGGGAGTTTAGGTAAAAAAGAAACTTTTATTATGGAAGTTGGTATTACAAGGGAAGGAGTGTTTTCTGGTTTTTCGGCTACAAGAAACAACAGACATCCAACTCCTATTTATAGGCGTGAGCACCGCCTTCCTCCACCGACATCTAGTACAAAAATCCATATGAAATTACAAGCTTGCTTCTTTATCTCCTGCTTGTGCGGCTTCTTCGAGATCTTCTGGTGGCTTCTCCATTTTTCTGCATTTTTCTATTCTGCAGCTCCTCAGCTTTTGTTGACTTGTTTACTTTTTCTTTTGTCTGTTTGCTGCTCACGTGGTCTGCTGCCCACTCGTACCAGAAAGTTCTTCAAAGTACGAGAGTCTTCAACTTTGTCTTGGACAAGTTGCCACTTTTTCGTATGCTTAACTCTAGTGTGTTCTAGTACTTTTCAAAAAAATGGATCACATTTTAACATAAAGAAGAAAGCTTTTTTGTCTGATCCAGTTCCAACGGATATTGATGCCTTTGAGCAGATTTCAGCAGAGATGTAGCATTAGGAATTGTCCTAGTACTTGTTCCGCTTCTACTTTTCGCCAAAGCTGAGACTGCCGGCAATGTTACCTCGGGCTCCTCGTTGACGGTGAACGACAGGAACACTTCCTGGCGTCCATGCTTGGTCGGGCCACGACTCAATTCATTCTCCGTAGGATTTTGATGATGCTACTAAGAAATAAAAATAATCCCGAGGTGGATATTTTTAAATCACCGTGCTAATGATGTGTGTATTGAAATGAAAAAAAGAGGTGAGGAAAATGATGTATCAAAAAGCACAATCTTCTTGAGTGCAATAGTTGTAGTGAGAGGCATGGATGTTGTTAGATAATGCAAATTCATATATGTTTTCTAAGGATTAACAAATCAGATCCCCAATTTCACGAAATGTTATGAAAAATTTGATAGCTGAAAATTTAGGTACTGGCAATGAATCCGAAAAAAAAATCATGTCTATCCAGCACAATCCATGAACAAACCAAGCTCCTTTCAAGTTCATCCATCTCTAATCTTCATCCCCTTTCTATCCTAAAAGGCATTCGGTTGTGGTCCGTTTATCACATAACAAGCACTGAATCAAAGTTTAAAGTCAAGTATGCTAGCTTGCCTTGCCCTGATGGGTGTCCATAAGATTTTTTTATTAAGTTATTAATTTAATACTTCATTGATCCTCTATAAATTTTAAACGCTTTATATTTTTTTGGAACAAGTGCATCAAAAATCCGAAAAGTTATTGTAAAAGTGTAATTGAGTTATGAAACTTTCCAAAAGTGCAATCGAATTTTAAAACTTTTCAAATTAGTTCAATCAAATTTCTCTATTAACTCCGTCTAATTTTGTTAATAAAGAAAAAAAGCTGGTATGGTTTTCTTTTTTATTATTTTTTGAAAAAAGAGGCGCTGCTGAGGTTGCTATGTTAGCCATTTCAGAAAAAAAAATCTTAAAAAAAAGTTTGAAAGGAAAGTTGGCTTGAGACATCTGCTGGTGATGCCCAAAATAGCTGGCGCAAGCTCTCATTTTCACTTCTCTAATTCTATCAAAAGCCATTCTATTGCTCTTTTCGTCTTTTGGCATTGAAATAATCTACTGCCAATTTAAATAGAGTACGATACCATCATTCAGTGATCTTGGACATATCTCTAGTCCTTTCTTTACTTGAAATTTTTTTTTTTTTTTCTTTTTGGTTAGAAAAGTCGACGATAAATTTAAGAAGAAAAGATAAATAATTTGGTGAGAGTCTTGAATGTACTGTGAGAATATAGTCTGTTCTAGACAACAAAAAAATCAAATATCAAATAATTATGAATTGTTGTGATGTTTACTCGTTTAAGAATTTGTAACTTACAACAGGCTGTTATTTTCATAGTAGTCTGTTATGGTAACAAAACCCTATTAAAAACACCGATGACTTCCTTCTTTTTGGCGAATTGGGCCATTTTTCAGAATTACATTACCTTCTTTGGCTTCACGAACTTGATTTTCTCACCCTCCCCTGTTCCATTCTTATATTACTCGATTATCTTTCTTGTGTTCATCATTGTGAAAGGGATTTTGGTGTGCAAATGTTTACGTCGCTTCCCTAGCTCAACTTTGCACCAGGGATGCTTTCCTCTCCGTTTAGCTCAACTTCTGCATATACAGCTACTTGACATTTGGTGGCTTCCTAGTTTCACTCAAAAATCAGAATAGATCAGGGTGAGGGATCACAATTGATTTTTCTTCTCGTCTCTTGCGGGCATTTGTTGTGATACTTTCATGTGATAGGGTGCGTATTTATTGTAATAGCACCCTGCTCTAGTTGAACATGTTCTTTTATGTATTTACTTTAATCTTGACGCTCTTTTATTGCAGAGATCGCCTGTCGTGGGCATATTAACAAGGCATGATTTTATGCCTGAGCACGTGTTGGCATTGCACCCGACCCTCATCAGGAGGAGATGGAAGAGATTAAGACTACAGTTTCCCCGTCTATTAAAACTAAGCATTCAGGAATTTACCCAGGAAAATTCCTACAGGCCAGGTTTTGTGTGATTCATGTAGCAGGGAGCTTATTGGAAGCCACTCACTATAAGGTCAGGCCCTGATCGAACCCTACAGACCCCGGAAAATTAGCCCTTCGCCCTACTAATTGAGCACTGTGGAAAGCAGCGAGTTGTAATTTATTTGCCGTACGAATGTAATGACAAGAAGTTTTGGGTGGCATTATCATTGCGGCACGGGAATACTTTTGCTGTGACTGAGATGCTAAAAGATGTGGAGGTGTCTTTTCAGTAAGGTAAAAAATGTCCAGAAAACTGTAGATAATTTACCTCTTACTCAGTAATTTATATACAGGAACACTCCCTCTGTGTACTGATCACTCACACTAAATGCAAAACCAAATTGCTTCTAAATGTGGTAAGTTTTGCGTGATGCCATTGAGTCCATGAGAATACGACATCGCACTGTGACACCCATTTAACCAAACATATCAGTTTCGAAACCTGGAACTCTCATATGCAAATTTTTGTAGGGTATCTAGTGGATTATGTACATTCATCATTGCTGTAATCATTCCTCTATAAGTTGGCACAAGACGGCACAATGCCACCTATAGCATTGACCAGGCAAATGCTTGATGCGAATTTCTCCGTACATTCGAGCATATTCAATTTCCATGGAGCGATTAGTAGTCGGTTTGAATTCATAGGGATTGAACCAGCACCTTCTACTTCCATCCCTTTCGCCTCATAAAGTCTCCAACTAAACATGTAGGGCGACGTCGTTTGGTCAAAGTCTTCCAAATTTGTGCGTTCCTTGTAAGGTATCTGCAGGGTTCCTCGTTGACCGCGAACGACAGGAACACTTCCTGGCGTTCTTGCTTGGTTAGGCCGCGACTCAATTCATTCTCCTTAGGATTTTGATGATGCTATTGAGAAATAAAAATAATCCCGAGATGGATATTTTTAAATCACTTTGTTAATGATGTGTGATTGGAAATGAAAAAACGAGGTGAGGAAAATGATGTCAGAAGTTTCAATGTGCTCCTCAAGTCGATTCTCCCGTGATGTAACAAAAAGCACAATCTTCTTGATTGCAATAGTGTAGTGAGAGGCATGAATGTCGTTAGATAATGCAAATTCACATATCTTTTGCTAAGGATTAAAAAATCAAATCCCTAATTTTATGAAACGCCGTGAAAAATTGACAATGAATCCCCAAACAAAAATCATGTCTATCCAGCCCATCCATGAGTAAACCACGCCCCTTCAAGTTCATCCATCTCTAATCTTCATCACCTTGCTGTCCTAAAAGGCATTTGGTTGTGGTCCGTTTATCACATAACAAGCATTGAATCGAAGTTGAAAGTCGAGCGTGCTAGCTTGCCTCGCCCCAATGGGTGTCCATAAGATTTTTTGTTAAGTTATTGATTTGATACTTCATTGATCCTCTATAAGCTCTAAATGCTCAATATGTTTTGAAGAAAGTTTATCAAAAGTCCCAAAAGTTATTGCAAAAGTGCAATCGAGTTATGAAATTTTTCAAAAGTGTAATCCAGTTTTAAAATTTATCAAATTAGTTTAATCAAGTCTCTCTATTAACTCCGTCAGATTTGGTTAATGAAAAAACTGACATGGTTTACTTTTTTTTTTTTTTTTCAAAAAAGAGGTGCTGCTGAGGTTGCTAGGTTAGCCATTTTAGAAAAAATAAAAATAAAAAATAAAAAAGGAAAGTTGGCTTGAGACATCCGCTGGTGATACCCAAAATCGCTGGCGCAAGCTCTCACTTTCACTTCTTTAATTATATCAAAAGCTATTCTATTGCTCTTTTCGTCATTTGGCATTGAAATACTTTACTGCCAATCTAAATAGAGTACTACACCATCATTCAGTGATACCTCTAGTCCTTTCTTTACTTGAAAAATTGATTTTTTCTTTGTGGTTGGAGCAGTCGACGATATATTACAAAAAGGTAAATGATTTGGTGATAGTTTTTAATGTATTATAAGAATAACAGTTTATTTTGGACCACAAAAAATCAAATAATAAATAATTATGAATTGTTGTGATGCCAACTCTTTCAAGAATTTATGATTTATAACAAGCTGTTATTCTCGTAATAGCTCAAAGACTATTATGACTATTATACTAACAAAATCCTATTAAAAATGACGATGACTTCCTTCTTTTTAGCGAATTGGGCCATTTTTCAGAATTACATTAACACCATCCTCCTTTGGCCTCACGAGCTTGATTTTCTCACCCTCCTCCCCTGTTCCATTCTTATATTACTCGATTATCTTTCATATGTTCAAGTTTAACCCCGTTAAAGGGATTCTGGTGTGCCAAATGTTTATGTAGCTTCACTAGCTCAGCTTTGCACTAGGATGTTCTCCTCTCCGTGTAGCTGAAATTCTGCACATGCAGCTACTTGACATTAGCCTCCTAGTTTCAGTTAAAAATCAGAGTAGATCAGGGTGGGGGATCACAATTGATTTTTCTTCTCGTCTCTTGTGGGTGTTTGGTGTGATACTTCTGTGCCACCGGGTGCGAATAGCATTTTGCTCTAGTTGAACATGTTCTTTTATGTATTCATTTTAATCTTGCCTGTGGTGGGCATATTAACAAGACATGTTTTTATGCCCGAGCATGTGTTGGCATTGCACCCGACCCTCATTAGGAGCAGATGGAAGAGATTAAGACTACAGTTTCCCCGCCTATTATAACTATTTTAGCATAATTAGTCGAGCATTCGGGAATTTTTCCAGGAAAGTTCCTACTCAATCAGGCCAGATTATGTGGGATTCATGCAGGATGGAGCTTATTGGAAGCTCCTAATTATAAGGTCAGGCCCTGATCGGACCCTAAAAACCCTGGAAAATTAGCACTTCGCCTTACTAGTCGAGCATTGCGGAAAGCGGCCAGTTGTAATTTATTTGTGGGGCGATTGTATGAACAGGAAGTTTTGGCTGGCATTATCACGGTGGCACAGAAATATTTTTGCCACGACTGAGATGCTAAAGATGCAGAGGAGTCTCGACAGTAAGATCAAAGATGTGTAGAAAACTGTAGATAGTTACCTCTTTTGCGGTAATTTATATACAGGGACACTCCCTCTTTGTGAACTGATCACTTATATTAAATGGAAACCAAATTTCTTTTTAGATGTGGTAAGTATTGTATGATGTCGTAAACTCCACGAGCATGATATCTTTATGTCATTGCGACATCCATTTAACCAAACATGTCAGTTTTAAAATCCGAATTCCTGGATGTAAACTTTTGTAGAGTTTCTGCAGAATTATGTTCGTTCATCATTGAAACCATTCCTCTCCAAATTGCACAAGACCTCACAACGTCGCCGTGGAAAGCATCCATCGGTTGCATGATTGATGCAAATTTCCACGTATGTTCGAGCATGTTCAATTTCCACGGAGCAACTTGTAGTCGGTTTGAATTCATAGGATTGAATCAACTGCTGGCCCTGCCTTCTTTTTCCATCAATTTCATCTTAAAAAGTCTCCAACAAACATGTACGGCGAAGTTCGATCGAATTTTTCCAAGTGCGTTCTTTGAAAAGTATCAAGGTCCCACCAAGCTTCTGGAGTAGGGTCACCTTATTCTAAATTTGACAAGTTCTCTTTCACCATTGATTTCTATAAGAAAAAAAGGGAAAAAAATAAAGAAAATGAAGAAAGATAAATTCACGGAGACATTATTATCAGAAAAATTAATATCGATGATATTATTATAAGATTTTTTAAAGAAAATTTGATGGATATATCAATAGAACTAATAAGATGCTTCAAGATAAAAGAAACAAAATCAAGTAACTCATTATATACTCTAAAATGGTTTATTAATTGCTGCTAAATAAATGGTTTATTACAAAAAAAAAAAAAAAGATTGACTAATAAAATATATGTACAAATATCACCTTCTATTTTAATTAATCATTTCCTTTTACTACGGGTGGAGCTTTTATAAAACTTCAGACCATATGGTAAAATCATTATTCTAGATAGAAATATGTGTTTTTTTTTTTTTTTTTTTTTTTGGTCAAAGATATTGATAGATATATGTGTTGACATGGGCAAAGGCTGCCTACAACTTTGGTTCAAACTCGCTGTGGAGAAAAGGAGGAGCAATCGCATCGACGCGGAGGAGGAATGGTCGCCTCTCTCGCCTGCTATGAACGACCGGACGTACGGGAGAGACTCTGGTGGCATGGAAAAGTGGAAAAATCTCTATAAGAATGGCGGTTTCATCCTTAAGGCCGAAGTAGCTCAACTCAAGGAGCACGCCTGTTTCATCAAACATGACTTCAGTTATACTAGGAATCCTTCTCGTACTCGTTCCACTTCCCCTTTCCGCCGAAGCTCATTTCGGTGGCAACTTGACCTTGGGCATTTTCTACTCGTCGACGGCGAACAACCAGAACTCTTCCTGGTCGTCGCCGTCGGGTGAGTTTGCCTTTGGCTTCCGGAGAATGGGAGCAGGAGCTTATTTGTTGGCTATATGGTTCGAGAAGATAGAGGACAAGACCATAGTCTGGTCGGCGAATGGCGATAATCTAGCGCCCGAAGGTTCGAAAGTCCAGTTGACCGCGGATGGTGGGCTGGTGCTTACCAACCCAAGAGGGAGAGAGCTGTGGTCTTCTGGCTTGAACGGCACTGGCTTAGCGTATGCGACCATGCTCGACACGGGGAACTTCATCCTATCGAGCGCGAGCCACGTCAACTTGTGGGATTCGTTCAGCCGACCGACGGATACGATACTGCCTACGCAACAGTTAGATCTTGGGACTAAAGTTAACGCTCGCTACTCCGAAATGAATTACTCCGCCGGGAGATTCCACTTCAAGCTAGGAGACGACGGAAATCTCGTATTCTATGCCACGCCTCACCCGTGGGATCCCACAGATGCTTACTGGGCCAGCGACACCGTCGATAGCGGCTTCCAGTTGATATTCAATCAAAGTGGTCAGGTCTACCTCACGGCTAGGAATGGAACGGTGCTCAAACCGCTCACCTCAGGCACAGCCCTGACCAACGGATTTTACCAAAGAGCGATCCTTGAATACGACGGGGTATTCATGCAATATATCCACCCTAAGACGGCGAATTCAAGTTCTGGCTGGCCAATGGGCTGGCCAATGGGCTGGTCAACGGTCTCTTCCCCAATCCCTCCAAATATATGCACGAGCATCAGGCAAAATATCGGTTCTGGAGCTTGTGGCTTCAACAGCTACTGTACTCTTGGAGATGATCGGAGGCCCCGATGCCAATGCCCACCTGGATATACTCCGTTAGATTCAACGAATGAGATGAACGGATGCATACAGGACTTCGTACCACAGAGTTGTAACGGAAGTAGGCCCGAAACATACCAGTTCGTTTTGCGTGAAATGCTCGAAACAGACTGGCCAATGTCCAATTACAAGCATAGCACGGCACGAACCGAGGACTGGTGCAGAGAGGCTTGCTTGGCTGATTGTTTTTGCGCAGCTGCCATTTTTAGGGGTGAAATTTGCTGGAAAAAGAAGAACCCTCTTTCCAATGGAATGATGGGTCAATGGGAGAATGGAAAGGCTCTGATCAAGGTCAGGATACATGACACGACTTCAAAAGGCACAAAAAACGACCAGAAGAAAAACAAGAATACGACTCTGATGATCATCGGATCAGTGCTGTTGAGTAGCTGTGTGTTTGTGAGCTTGCTTACCTATGTAATTTATAGAAGTTCCCGATCTAGGGATTATAAGTTCTTACAACCAGTCCAGATCAACCAAGCCACAGGCACACGGACTTACACTTATCAGGAGCTTCAAGAAGTGACGGATGGATTCAAAGAAGAACTAGGTAGGGGTGCCTTTGGAGCAGTGTACAAAGGTGTTCTTGGATCCGAGGATAAAGAGAAGTGAGTGCAACTAGCCAAACTAACCACAAGAACTTAATGCAGTTGCTTGGATTCTGCAATGAGGGTCAACACCGACTACTGGTGTATGAATTCATGAGCAATGGCTCATTGGCGGATTTTCTATTTGGCTCTTCAAGGCCCAGCTGGTACAAAAGAGTAGAAATTGCCTGTGATGTTGCACGGGGGCTCTCTTACTTGCACGAGGAATGCACTAGGCATATAATCCACTGCGACATCAAGCCACAAAATATTCTTCTTGATGGCTCTCTCACTGCAAAAATATCAGATTTCGGACTAGCTAAGCTCTTGATGGCGAACCAAACACGAACCACCACTAGAGTCCGAGGAACCAGAGGTTATTTAGCGCCAGAATGGTTCAAGAATATGCCTATTTCTAAGAAAGTAGATGTTTACAGCTTTGGCATTTTGTTGGTTGAGCTCATCTGCCGTAGAAAGAACTATGAGCCGAAAGCGGAAATTTAAGCTCAAATTGTAATGGTCGACTGGGTTTATGAATGCTACCATGACAGGAGCATGCTTCAGCTAGTGGAGAGCGATGAGGAGGCATCAAGCGACATAACGAGGGTGAAAAGATTTGTGATGACAGCATTGTGGTGCATCCAGGAAGACCCGACTTTGAGGCCAACCATGAAGAAAACTACTCAGATGTTGGAAGGAGCTGTTGAAGTCCCAATACCACCAGTTCCAAGCTCTTTTATCACTTCAATATGATTTTGCTTATTTAAGACAACTGTTGTCTATAATCATGAAAAATATCGGTATTGTCTGTGAGTGCTATTACGCCAGATCAAATATTTTCATAATGTCTTCACATGGATCCTGCTTAAATAAGCTAAGTCTTCCTAAAGTTTGACATTCCCTCGCAAGTATCCAAGAGAGAACATGTTGACGATTGTCAGCAGAAAGGCTTGCATGCGAGGCCGCATGCAACTTTGAAGAGAGATTTATATTGTTGAATGATCAAGTAACTATATGAAATGATGCAGAACCAGTCACTGGTAAATTTAAAGTCACGGGCTTTCTTGTGTTGGATCTCTTTGGAATTCTACGCGGATCATATCCCTGTATGTTGTTGGGATATAATATGCGGAACTACCAGGATCTTGCAATTTACGTCAACGCGAAATTACCCCCGAGAAATTAAACGAGAAAAATAAGGACACCAGAAATTTACGTGATTCGATCCGAGTATCGGTACCTACGTCCACGGGGAGAACCAACAGCAAGTAATCCATTAAAATCGAAGAATCAGAGTTTACAATCGCTTAAGTGTTTCCCAAACCTAAATTTAACCCCAAAACCCTAAGGGCGCGCATGACAACCATTCTGTTCCAAAATAGTTTCTGGAACAATGTAAATAAATTTTTCTATTTCTATTTCTAGAAGAGTTTCTAAGCAAAAATAACCGTTGGATAACGACGCAAAATTTCTACTCTAAAAATAGAAATTCATTTGATAACGACACAAAATTTATTCTTTTCGGACGGCGTCGCGACGACCGGCGACCTTTAATATAAAAATAAAAATAAAAATGATTTATTAACAAAAATAAATAAATAAATCATAAAAAATAAAATAAAAATATCATTTTATTTTAAAATAAAAATATCCTTAAAAATAAATTTATTTTATTTATTCTATTTTATTTTATTTTATGAATAAATTTATTTTAAAATGAATAAAAAAATAAAAATAAAAATTATTTGGCAAAATACTCGAGACAAATAAAAATAATTTTATTTTAATAAAAATAATATATTTTTATTTATCATAAATAAATTATTTTTAATAAATTTATTTTTAATAAACTAAAAATAAAATAATAAATAAAAATAATTTATTTATTTTTAATCTATTTTAATAAATTTATTTTTAATAAATAAATTTATTTCGATTAAATTTATTTATTAAAAATAAAAATAATATTTATAATAAAAATAAAAAATAAAATGAATAAATTATATTTTTATAATAATTTTTATTTTTATTTATTCATTTTTGAGGATTTTTTTAATTTATTCGTAAAAATAAAAATAAATATCATTATTTCATTTTAAAATTAGGGTTGGGAGAAATAGAAATTGATTTCTCCCATTTTCTATTTCCTTAATAAACCTATTCCGTAAATGAAAATTGATAAGCGTTATCAAACAAGTTTTACAGTTTTAAATTGGTGCTGGAATAAAAAAATCATTTCTGTAACGTAAATTTTGGTTATCACGCACCCTAAGTGTTTATAAAATAAACAATTCAATTGGGTATAAACTCATAACGCAAAATTACCGCGCGTTCAAGCTTTAAATAAAATGCTCTACCTACACAAAAATCAGGACGTACGGCTTCGCGTATTTCTTCAAAACTTCTTGCGGCTTCTTGCGGCTTCAAAAGCGTTGGACGTGCGGCTTCTTGCTTCGCGCGGCTTCTTGACAAGAGCAAAGAAAACCTGCCGTTTTCTTTTGCTTTTATACGTGGGCCCAGAAGGTCAAACCTTTGATCTGGGCCCACCAGGATATTGGATTCTTCACGCATCTGAAGAACTTCTTCCTTCGGATGTGAATGTGCCCAGGAGTGGGACCCACCCTTTTATTTTCTTTTATGCGTGGACTTCAACAGCTTCTTTCTTTCCATATGGTTGCATCGGCGTCTTTCGGAAAGCAAAGAAGACTTCGGCGATTTCACGATTCCGCAGCTAAGAGGAAACTTTCCTCCAAATTTAAATATTATTTTATATTTCATCTTTTGTGCAAGAATCGCAAATTGTAAATACTCAAACTCAAGTCATAATTTAACAATTCTCCACCTTTTCGATGTTTGGTAAGTTATAGTCTTTCATCATCCATTGCTTCTCCCACGCCCCACCCGGGCGCTCACTCTCCACAGACGCCAATAGAGCTCAAGCGAGTTTGAGCTTCGCCAAAGGAACAGACTTAGTCATAATGTCTACTAGGGTTATCTCGTCATGTAGCAATCTTTTTGACAATAACAATACCCTAGCTAAGACATCTCGGATGAAGTGGTACCTAATGTTGACATGCTTCATTCGCTCGTGATAAACTGGATTATACGCCAAATATATCGCACCTTGGTTATTACAATGTATATCCACACTTTTATGTTCTAACCCAAAGTCCGTGAGCAAACTTTGTAACCATATCGCCTCCTTCGCTACAAAAGTTAGTGCCATGTACTCGCCTCAATCAAAGATAAGGCAATGTGATCCTGTAAGGACGCCTTCCAACTAACTGCACCACCCGCTAGCGTAAACACGTACCCTGCTGAAGACCTGCAATCATCCAAGTCACCGGCGTGATCTGAATCCACAAAACCAATGGTCTCACTGCCATTACTGTCCCTTCGGTATACTATACCCACGTCTGTTATCCCCTTCAAATATCTGAGGATCCACTTCACAGATTCCCAATGAGCTTTATCAGGACGCTTCATATAGCGACTAACCACGCTCACAGCTTGTGAAATATCAGGCCTAGTGCACACCATAGCATACATAATACTACCCACGGCATTAGAATAAGGAACATGGGACATATGCTCCTCCTCCTCCTCGCAGTCGCGATAATTTATCTGAAAGTTTAAAGTGCTTCGCTAAAGGTGTACTTACAGATTTTGCTGACTGCATATTAAACCGTGCAACAATCTTCTCAATATATTTCTTTTGAGATAAACGTAAAACTCCTGCAGCCCTGTCACGCAAAATCTCCATACCCAATATTTTATTTGCAGCACCTAAATCTTTCATCTCAAATTCAGCATTTAACTGCCTCTTCAGCATATCAATATTAGACATATTCTTAGCTGCTATCAGCATATCATCAACATATAAGAGTAGATAAATCAAAGAACCATTCTCCAATCTCCTATAGTAAACACAGCTATCCATCTGACTTTTTGAGTAATCTTGACTAGCCATGAAAGTATCAAAACGTTTATACCACTGTCTAGGAGATTGTTTCAGCCCATACAAAGATTTCTTTAACATACAAACATGATATTCCTTACCCGAAATAGCAAATCCCTCTGGTTGCCTCATGTAAATCTGCTCCTCCAACTCACCATGAAGAAACGCAGTTTTCACATCTAGCTGTTCTAACTTGAGATTCTGCGAAGCAACTAAGGCAAGTAAAACACGAATAGAAGTATATCTTACCACATGAGAGAACACCTCATTGTAGTTAATGCCCTCATGCTGTGTATACCCCTTCGCCACAAGTCTTGCCTTATACCTCGTTGCCTCGACACCAGGAATGCCCTCTTTTCGTTTGAAGACCCATTTACTTCCAACAATCTTTTGGCTCTTGGGTACTTTGACCAACTCCCATGTCTGATTTCGATGGAGAGATTTCATCTCTTCACTCATAGCCCCTAGCTATTGCGATGACTCCAAACTAGCCATCGCCTCAGAGTAAGACGAAGGCTCATCTGTCTCCACCTCATCACCTACAGTCAATGCATAAGCAATATCTATATAATCATAACGTACCGGTGATTTAATTTGCCTTCTCTATCTATCTGCGACTATAGTCTAGCTGTGGCTTTGTTGGTTGTTCACTATCACCGACTTCGGAACTAACGGCTTCATCTACATCTCAACTTCTGTTACTTTCGAGGTCTCCAGAGTCTCCACCTGAAGCTCCACCTCATTACTGACACCATGATCTGTCTTCTCTACTGGTTGTGTCTCAGAACTCCTCCGTTGAAGCATTGCAGTCTCATCGAAGATCACATCTCTGATGATTAGAAAATCGGGTGATCTGGGTTCAGTGCACCACAGCCGGTAGCCTTTCACCTCATGTGCATAACCCAGAAATATGCACTTCTTTGACCTCAGCTCAAGCTTACCATCACTCGCATGAGCATACACAGGACATCCGAATATACGTAAACCGGAATAATCAACAGGTTTCCCCGACCATACTTCCTTAGGAGTCTTCCACTCGATAGCAGACGATGAAGATCGATTTACCAGGTAACATGACATGTTTACTGCTTCGGCCCAAAATTCCTTGCCAAGTCCTACATGCGAAAGCATGCATCGAGCTCGCTCAAGCAAAGTTCTGTTCTTCCGTTCTACCACGCCATTCTGCTGTGGTGTCCCAAGTATTGTGCGGTGTCTTACAATACCTTCTTTCTTGCGAACTTAGAAAATCTTTACCACGAAATCCATGCCATTATTGGTTCTCAGGCACTTGATTTGTTTATCTGACTGCTTCTCAATCAATGCCTTAAATTTCTTGAACCAATCAAACACATCATATTTGTGCTTCAGAAAGTAAACCCATACATTCCTCGAAAAATCGTCGATAAATGTCAGCATATATCGGGCACCTCCTTTCGAAGGAACCGAAGACGGGCCCCCGGACGTGCGAGTGAATATATTCAACTGGTCGTTTGGTCGAATGAATAGCTGTAGTAAACTTAACTCGATGCTGCTTCCCATAGATGCAGTACTCACATAAGTCCAGCTTCCCTGTCTTCTGACCCTTCAACAACTCCTTTTCACTCAGCATCGTCATACCTGCCTCACTCATGTGCCCCAAACGCATATGCCATAATTGAGTCAAGTCAGAATCTGACTCACCTGATGAAACTGCAGTGTTCCGGTCACGGTCTATCCTAGTAGATGATAGAGAGTATTTACTTTCTTCCCCTTCATCACTGTCATGGCACCTCGAGAGATTTTTAGTACTCCACCTTCAGCAGTGTACCTACACCCGATGTCATCGAGTGTCCCTAGAGAAATAAGGTTCTTCTTGACCTCCGGTACATGCCTCACATCTGTTAATGTGCGAACCACCCCATCGTGCATCCGGATCCGAATTGTCCTTATCCCCACAGCTTTACAGACTGCATTATTCCCCAAAAGAACCCTACCACCATCTGCAGCATGGTAAGTAGTAAACCAATTCTTATGAGGCGTCATGTGATAAGAACACCCCGAATCTAGCACCTATTCGTCTCCTGACGAAATAGCAGTCACACATAAGATAGCTTCTGCATCACTAGTGCTCCCCTTAGCAACGTTTGCCACATTGTTTGTGGCATTCTGCCTATCAACTTTATTCCTCCTCTTTGGACAATCTCTCCTGATGTGCCCCTCCTCGTGACACTCAAAGCACTTCACGCGTCCCTTGGACTTTCTATGGCGTGATTTTGATATGCTTTTACCTTTGCTACTACTAGGCTCTCGATGTTGTTCTCTACCCCGAATCGTTAGTGCTTGCGCTGCTCCTTTGGCCAAACCATCATCTTGCAACTTTCTCTGCCACTCCTTAGAGAATAAGGCGGACTTTACCTCCTCTGAGGTAATTGTAGTACGCCCCTGCAACAGTGAATCAATAAAGTGCTCCCATGACTCTGGTAAAGAGGCCATGTTCTTCATCATCAAGTATCTTACCGACGTTCTTCGATCTAACATGAGTTTATTAAATTCATCTAGGTGGGTTCGATAGACGTACCTTCGCATATCTAAATTGAAACATCTTCTTCAGCATATATAAGCGATTGTTCAAACCTTTCTTCACATAGAGTGCTTGAAGTTTTGCCCATAATGCTGCGGCATCCTTCTCCTCAAGAACCTCTATTAAGACCTCATCCGTCAAATTTAACAGATTATGCTCTTTGCTTTTTCAATCGCTCTACCCTCTCGAGGTTTTCATTATAATCGGCAACTCATCTTCACCATCCAGTGCCTTGGCCAAACCTTGTGTTGTCAATAAAGCTCGCATCTTGATACTCCATAACACAAAGTTATTGCTCCCATCAAACTTCTCAATCTCGATTTCCTCTCGACATAATTGCAATAACAGAATTTTCAAATAATAATCAGACAAGCAAAAGCCCCAAATCACAATCAAGAAATCCAACCCCAAGCTCTGATACCAATTGTTGGGATATAATATGCGGAATTACCCGGATTTTGCAATTTACGTCAACGTGAAATTACCCTAGAGAAATTAAACGAGAAAAATAATGACACAAGAAATTTACGTGGTTCGCCTCGAGTATCGGTACCTACGTCCACGGGAGAGCCAGCAACAAATAATCCACTAAAATCGGAGAATTAGAGTTTACAATCGCTCAATCGCTCAAGTGTTTCACAAACCTAAATTTAACCCCAAAACCCTAAGTTTTTATAAAATAAACAATTCAATTGGGTATAAATCACAACGCAAAATTACCGTTCAAGCTTTAAATAAAACGCTCTACGTACACCAAAATTAGGACGTACGGCTTCGCGTATTTCTTCAAAACTTCTGGCGGCTTGTTACGGCTTCAAAAGCGTTGGACGTGCGGCTTCTTGCTTCGCGGCTTCTTGACAAGAGCAAAGAAAACCTGCAGTTTTCTTTTTGCTTTTATACGTGGGCCCAGAAGGTCAAACCTTTGACCTGGGCCCACCAGGATATTGGCTTCTTCACGCATCTGAAGAACTTCTTCCTTCGGATGTGAGTGTGCCCAGGAGTGGGACCCACCCTTTTATTTTCTTTTTATGCGTGGACTTCAACAGCTTCTTTCTTTCCGTATGGTTGCAGCGGCGTCTTTCGGAAAGCAAAGAAGACTTCGGCGATTTCACGATTCCGCAGCTAAGAGGAAACTTTCCTCCAAATTTAAATATTATTTTATATTTCCTCTTTGTGCAAGAATCGCAAATTGTAAATACTAGTCATAATTTAACATATGTCACGGGAAAAACTAATGTGGCTCCATCAAAGCATTTTTCAATCGACGATTTTGCTTTATTAAAATTACATTCGACGCAGTAGAACAGTGTTTCAACTTGACCCGAGCAAAATAGATCTTCTCCGCTGAATTAGATGATGAGAGCCGTATGAAAGTTGCCGATCCTCAAGGCGTGCAGCGGGTGCCCGGAAATCCCAATCTCAATAGCTCTGCTGCTTTTTTTTTTTAATTCATACAGAAGGGGACACTCACTTCGCCATCTCCTGCATTTCTATATTTCCCTGCGGAAGACGACAATGGAGCGAGAGCAACGGACGGTGTGGTGAGCGTGTGCTGACGTGTCAGTTGCCGGGGTGGTGTGTACGTTTCGCGGGTCGCGGGGGGGATTGATGAGGAGTGTTGTTTTTTTCTTGTGAAGTCCATTAGCGATCTGATTAAAGTCAAAATTAGCGGTGATTAGGAAGTGGGGTGGCGGGGGAAAAGTATTTCAGACGCTTTTCTTTTGCTTTTTCTTTTGCTTCTTTATTTACTATTTTGATTTTCTTTTTTATTTTGAGCGTTTTGCATGATGATCTACTGGGTCCCGCTTCACTTTCACGATAAACACATGAAAAAGGCGGTCAAGCGATCGTGGTCCGTAAGCAAGCATGAGATAGTGTTTACACAGTTCGGCATGAGATCGTGTTCATACAGCATGCATGCTTCATGTGGGACACCGCTGGAAATTTCCACGTCCATACAC
This sequence comes from Eucalyptus cloeziana, assembly GCA_014182715.1. NCBI lineage: Eukaryota > Viridiplantae > Streptophyta > Magnoliopsida > Myrtales > Myrtaceae > Eucalyptus > Eucalyptus cloeziana. The sequence continues at coordinate 52,435,012 of CM024636.1, read as the reverse complement.
GCACCGAAACGTTCAATTTCCACGAAGTGACCTGCAATGACTTTTCGAATCTTCATGTTTTGGTCAAAAAAACATTTTCAACTCCCAAAATCTCCTCCTCCCTAAAAACGTTTTGGTCAAAGTCTTCTAAATTTGTCTATTTGTCCTTTAGAAATTTCTGGGTCGCGGCCGAAGCTTAATGGCTCCGCCCAAGCAGACTTGCCTTTTTCAAAATTTCCACGTTCGGAGAAACTAAGAAACACGCCTACTCCAGTCATGTTTCGTGCACGGCCCTTTTCCAATATGATTAAAATTTATAAATCTTCTTGGTTAGATCATGTAACTTGTGGGTCCAACCGAAGTAGAACTAACACTGACACACGACACACGATACGACATGACATGACACATCGATAAATTATTTCTAAAAAATTATAGAATTCCGACACATTATGACACGTTATATATTAAATTTATATTTTTATATACATAATAAATTATCATTTTTATGATTACTTGAATCAAAACTTGGAAAGTGAATTGTATCACGGAAAGTAAGAGTTAAAAGAGAAAAAAAGAAAGGTAGATTTTTCTTCTTTCCCCATTTATTATTTTTATTTTTATTTTTTATTTTTCGGATATATACATTTAGAAATCATTTATTTAAAATTTTTAAAATTGACCCCATGTATCAGAATCATATGTAAAAAATTCACATGTTGGAATTCAAACTCGATTAGTGAATTCCAAATTTTATTGATAAAATCACGTAACTAGGGATTTCTTAGTCAACTGATGTGGTAATGCACTAACAATGGTAGCAATTTATCACCAATAAATGCAATGATAAGTCATTAACTCTTTTTTAGAAATTTATTACTCAAAACAAAAATTTAGTGGTGAAATTTATAACTTTCATATAAATTAATAACTTACCATATAGTTCCGCTTATAAGGTAGTAATACCAATTTCAAGTGGAACACAAGTAGTCCAATTATTTAGAAATTGACCATTTAAAACTAAATCGTAGCAGTGAAATTAATAAGTTACCACGTAAGTCCTTACAAGTTACATGTTAGTAAATTTCTAATAAAGTGGCAAATTTTCTGTTGGAAAGAAAATCATGAAGAAATTACTCAAATCTCTCTCGAATTTCGCAATAGTATATATTTGCCCCTGAACTTTGAAATTATTACTCCATTCTGTTAGCGCATGCAAGGCACATGCCTTTTAAGGGGTAAAAGTTTATTGTCATCTTGTTTATGGCAATAACTTTTTTCACCATTGTTTTATGTGGAAATATAAAGAAAATGAAGAAAAATATATCTACAAAATAAAATGATAGATGAATAAATTATATTTATAAAAAAAATGACTACAAATTCGATATATCATTTTCTTTTATGAGTCGAGGGCATCATTTCCTTTTTAAATTTTATAAGTATTTTTATTAATTAATCAATATTTAGAAAAAGCTCCATGATTGAAATCGATAACTTAATAATGTATTGATGAAACCAAATTTTACTGTTGAAATTAACAAATTACTTGCGAAATTAGTGGCCTGCTTTTAGCTTAGTGGAGTTTACCAACGTGGTATAAGGGCCATCTTCTTCCATCCTTTTCATCTCATAAAGTCTCCTATACGACGACGTTTGGTCAAAGTCTTCCAAATTTATTCCTTGCTCGAAAAGTGTCCGGGTCCCTGGCAAGCTTATGGAGCAGAGTCGCCTTATTCTAAATTTGACAAGTTCTTTCAGTATTAATTTCTATAAAAAAATAAATAAGTGAAAAACAAAGAAAATAGAGAAAATATAAATTTGCTAAAACATTATAATCCGAAAAAAAATCAATATCAATGATACTATCATAAATTATTTTTATTTAAATGTTGATGAAAATATTAATGGAACTAATAAGATACTTTAAGAAAAAATAAACAAGATAAAGTAAAAAGGAAAAAAAGGCCTCAATAACGAAAACAAAAGAAAGATCAAATTGCTAAAATTGGATGCTCATCATACACTTCTAAATGGTCTATCAATACAAAAAAGAAAAGGTTGATTAATAAAATATATTTACGAATATCACCTTATATTTTGATCAATCATTTCCTTTTATTACAGATGGAGCTTTTATAAAACTTCAGACCATGTGTTTTGTTTTTGGTCAAAGATAGTTGATAGATATACGTGTTGACATGGGCAAAGGCTGTCCATAACTTTGGTTCAAACTTGCCGTGGAGTAAAAGGAGGGAGACTCTGGTAGCTTGGAAAGTAGAAAATCTCTATAAGAACGCTGGTTTCATCCTTAAGGCCGAAGTAGCTCAACTCAAGGAGCACGCCTGTTTCACCAAACATGGCTTCAGTTATACTAGGAATCCTTCTAGTACTCGCTCCACTTCCCCTTTCCACCGAAGCTCAGACCCACGGCAACTTGACCTTGGGCAACTCATTGACGGCGAACGACCAGAACTCTTCCCTGTTGTCGCCGTCAGGCGAGTTTGCCTTCGGGTTCCGGAGAATGGGAAGAGGAGCTCATTTGTTGGCAATATGGTTCGAGAAGATAGAGGACAAGACCATCGTCTGGTCGGCGAATGGCGATAATCTAGCGCCCGAAGGTTCGAAAGTCCAGTTGACCGCCAACGGCGGGCTGGTGCTTACCGACCCGAGAGAGAGAGCTCTGTGGTCTTCTGGCCTGAATGGCACTGGCTTAGTGTACGCGGCCATGCTCGACACGGGGAACTTCATCCTAGCGAGCGCGAGCCACGTCAAGTTGTGGGATTCGTTCAGCCGACCGATGGATACGATACTGCCTACGCAACGGTTAAATCTTGGGACTAAAGTCAACGCTCGCTACTCCAAAATGAATTACTCCGCCGGGAGATTCCACTTCAAGCTAGGAGACGACGGAAATCTCGTATTCTATGCCGCGCCTGACCCGTTGAATCCCACAGATGCTTACTGGGCCAGCGACACCGTCAATAGCAGCTTCCAGTTGATTTTCAATCAAAGTGGTCATGTCTACCTCACGACTATAAATGGAACAATACTCAACCGTTTCACCACAGAACCAATTCCAACCAGCGGATATTACCAAAGAGCGATCCTTGAATACGACGGGGTATTCAGACAATATATCCACCCTAAGACGGCAAATTCAAGTTCTGGCCGGCTTTTTCGTTGGTCGAGGGTCTCTGACCCAGTCCCGCCAAATATATGCACGAGCATCAACCAAGAGTTTGGCAGTGGAGCTTGTGGCTTCAACAGCTACTGTACTCTTGGAGATGATCTGAGGCCCCGATGCCATTGCCCACCTGGATATACTCCGTTAGATTCAACGAATGAGATGAACGGATGCATACCGGACTTCATACCACAGAGTTGTAACGGAAGTAGGCCCGAAACAGACCAGTTCGTTATGCGTGAAATGCTCGCAACAAACTGGCCACAGTCCGTTTACGAGCATAGCAAGGGACAAACTGAGGACTGGTGTAGAGAGGCTTGCTTGGCTGATTGTTTTTGCGCAGCCGCCATTTTCGGCAATGATTATTGCTGGAAAAAGAAGAACCCTCTTTCCAATGGAAGGATGGGTTCATGGAACAAAGGAAAAGCTCTAATCAAGGTCAGGATACATGACACGACTTCAAAATGCACAAAAAACGACCAGAAGAAAAACAAGAATACGACTCTGATGATCATCGGATCGGTGCTGTTGAGTAGCTCTGTCTTTGTGAACTTGCTTTTTCTCCTTATTACCTATTTAATGTATAGAAGCTTCCGATCTAGGGATTCTAAGTTGTCACGACCAGTCCAGATCAATCAAGTTACAGGCATGCGGACTTTCACTTATCAGGAGCTTCAAGAAGCAACATATGGATTCAAAGAAGAACTCGGTAGGGGTGCTTTTGGAACAGTGTACAAAGGTGCTCTTGGATCCGAGGATGCATACTTTGTGGCAGTAAAAGTGTTGGCGACAAGGACTGGAGAAAGCGAGAAGGAGTTTGAAAGAGAAGTGAGTGCAATTGGCCAAACTAACCACAAGAATTTGGTGCAATTGCTTGGATTCTGCAATGAAGGTCAACATCGACTACTGGTGTATGAATTCATGAGCAATGGCACTTTGGCGGATTTCCTATTTGGCGCTTCAAGGCCCAACTGGTACAGAAGAACAGAAATTGCTTGCAATGTTGCGCGGGGGCTCTCTTATTTGCACCAAGATTGCACCAGGCATATAATCCATTGCGACATCAAGCCACAAAATATTCTTCTTGATGGCTCTCTCACTGCAAAAATCTCAGACTTGGGATTAGCTAAGCTCTTGATGGCGAACCAAACACGAACCACCACTGGAGTCAGAGGAACCAGAGGTTATTTAGCACCAGAATGGTTCAGGAATATGCCTATTTCTAGCAAAGTAGATGTTTATAGCTTCGGCATTTTGTTGGTTGAGCTCATCTGCTGCAGAAAGAACTACAAGCCGGAAGCAGAAATTGAAGCTCAAATTGTGCTAGTTGACTGGGCGTATGACTGCTACCACGACGGGAGCGTACTTAAGCTAGTGGAGAGCGATGAGGAGGCATTGAGTGACATAAAGAGGGTGAGAAGATTTGTGATGACAGCATTGTGGTGCATCCAGGAAGACCCGGCTTTGAGGCCAACCATGAAGAAAATTACTCAGATGTTGGAAGGAGCTGTTGAAGTCCCAGTGCCTCCAGTTCCAAGCTCTTTTATGAGTTCAATATGATTTTGCTTATTTAAGACCACTATTGTCTGTAATCATGAAAAGTACTCGTATTGTCTGTAAGTGCTATTACGCATACTGTCTTCACATGGATCCCTATTAAATAAGCTATATCATCAGTCAAGTTTAACATTTCCTCGCATGTATCCAAGAGAGAACAGGTTGATGATCGTCGCAGAAGGGATTTTATGCGAGGCCGAATGCAACTATCAAAGCATTTTCATCGACATTTTGCTTCATGAAAATTGCATTTGACACGGTGGAAGAGTATTTTAACTTGATCCAACCAAAACAAACTTATTTGCTAAATTAGATGATGAGAAGCATATGAAACTTGCCGATCCTCAGGTCGTAAATCGTTGACCTGGAATCCCAATTTCAACAGTTCCGCTGCTTTTTTATTCATACAGGAGGGATACTCACTTCCTTTCGGCAACCAATTTCTTCTAGACCAAAAAGATCCCAGTCTGCAAATCACGTAGTTGGAAGTATAATATGAGGGTGGCTAGCAGGTTTAAAGTTTGAATAGGTGATACTACAAAATCTTGACAAATTAGAACAGAATAGAATGAGTCAAAGATTAAAGTTTGAATAAGGGTCAGATTCTGGAATGCAGTAGCACAGACTTTGAATCACCTAGCAAGTGTGCAATAAACAATAAGAGTTCAGAGAAAAGAATATTGTACACGAAATTTATAATGGTTTAGCTTTAGATTAGGCCCACATCCATTCTTCTACGTCAACAGCCTACTGGCTAGATTCCATTAGATAACCAATGAATGGTTATGGTCAAGTTGTGCCGCTTATACCTAAGTGCTTCTATCCAAAGCTGGTGCTGCTTATACTCAAGTTGATAGGACTCACTATTATACATCAAAACACACACTTAACACTGTCAACAAGTCTCAAATAATAATAAATTTAAGCTCACAAGATAAGCGTATGTGGTCAAAGTTCGCTCAGATTTCGGAATTGTAGATTCAATGCTTTGTCTCTTACTGGCTCCTCGGCTCTAGTATGTGGTCGAAGTTTGCTTCTTTATTTACTATTTTGAATTTTTTTTTTTTTATATTTTGAGCGTTTTGCATGATGATCTACTGGGTCCCGCTTCACTTTCATGAGAAACACATGAAAAAGTCGGTCAACCGATCGTGATCCGTAAGCAAGCATGAGATAGTGTTTATACAGTTCGGCATGAGATCGTGTTCTTATAGCATGCATGCTTCATGCGGCACACCGCTGCAAATTTTCACGTCCGTACACGCACCGAAACGTTCAATTTCCACGAAGTGAACTGCAGTCGCTTTGATTTCCGCGGGATCGAATCTTCGTGTTTTCGTCAAAAAAACATTTTCAACTCCCAAAATCTCCTCCTCCCTAAAAGACGTTTCGGTCAATTTAAAGTCTTCTAAATTTGTCTGTTTCTCCTTGAGAAATTTCTGGGTTGCGGCCGAAGCAAACTTGCCTTTTTCAAAATTTCCACGTACGGAGAAACTAAGAAACACGCCTACTCCAGTCATGTTTCGTGCACGGCACTTTTCCAATATGATTAAAATTTGGTTATATCATGTAACCTGTTGGTCAAAGTTCCAATCTAAGTAGCACTTACACGCGGCATGCGACACGCGATACGACATGAAATGACACATCGATAAGTTAATTTAAAAAAAATAGATAATTCCGACATATTATGATAAGTTATATATTAAATTCATATTATTATATATACATAATAAAATTAATCATTATTTATGATTATTTCAATCAAATTAATTTAATTCAAATTCACAAATAAATAAATAATAATAGAAGCCTAGAATGAATTTATACTAAAACTATTAGTCCACCATCAATTAATATTATTCATTACTTCAATTTTACAAATTTAACTCAATTCAGATAATTCATAAAACTTGGAGAGAGGAAAAAAACAAGCCATGCACATTCTAGACTTATGTGTCGGACTTGTCAGAAAAAATAGAAAAAAAACTTGGAAAGTGAATTGTATCACGGAAATTAAGAGTCAAAAGAGAAAAAAAGAAAACTAGATTTTTCTTCTTTCCCCATTTATTATTTTTATTATTTTTTATTATTTTTTGGATATATACATTTAGAAATCATTTATTGAAAATTTTAAAATTGACCGTGTGTATCGAAATCATGTGTCAAAAATTCATATGTCGGAATTAACTTTAAGTGTTGGAAAAGTTGACTAAGTGTCATATTTTCCGACACACGCGTGACGAGTGTCTAGGAGTGTCCAGAGTGTTAGACACATGTGAAGTGTCCGACACCACACGTAAGCTCTCCTGAGAGTGTCGGTCTTCATAAATTCCAACCAAATGATGGTGATTTATAGACAGTGTTAGCAATTTGCCAACATTAAATGGAAGAGTTAATTATCACCTTTCTTAGAAATTATCACCCAAAGTTAAAAACTTAGCAGTGAAACTAGTAATTTAAGAGTGAATATGGTAAATTACCAATATGGGTCTCGCTATAAGTTAAGTTACTAGGAAAGTTAGGAATTTGCCATTGGAAATATAACCTTGGTTATTAACTTACCATGGGAATAAGTAACTCAACAACGTAGGCCCGCTTTTGGCTTATTAAGTCACAACAATTTGAGAGATTTATTGACACCAATTCAATCTTGAATTGTAAAACTCCCTCATTAAAGTTAGTAAGTAGCAGTGAAATTAGCAACATGTCTGCTCTCTCTTAAGGTAGTAAGTATCACGTAAAGTACGAGCGGAAAGTCTTACTTAACTTATTTAGGAGGTTGTCTTTGGAGATTACCAGTACAGTAAAGGACTATAGTAATTTTCAAAGTAAGCTTGCTTTTAGCTTAACAAGTTACAACCGGTGACATAATAAATTATCAACTTCTTCAGAGATTGAACACGTATCTGATGAACCCACTTGAAAAATTTTAAAGCACTTGAGAGTTCACTACTTGACGTAAGGGTGATAACATCATGATTCCACTAGAGAGTTACCAATTGCTTGACGGGCTCACTTGTAAAATTTTAAATCACTTGGTGATCTGCCACTATATACCAGATTCTAACAAGATAAAATCTTCATTTTGTATGTTAAAGCACTGGGTAATCTAGATAAAGTTACTATTTGAGGATGATAACATCATTTTATCTTTTGGTTACTTATTGGCCGAAAGGGCCTCATTGTAAAACTCTAGAAAACTGTTTTGTATTTTCCTGATAATTTACCGGTTAATTGACAGTTTCCCTTAAAAAATGTAAAACACTTGCTAATCTACTGCTAGATGTCAAGGTGCTGGATTTATAATCTTGTTGACAGGTGACGAGAGACGCTCTCGAATTCTATAAAGAGCGCTGGTTTTCATCCTTGAGGCTGCAGTAGCTTGACTCAAGGAGCACCTCCAGTTTCCATCTCATATGGCTTCAGTGATGCTCCGAATCCTTCTGCTGCTTTTTACCCTTCCACTTTCAGCCAAAGCTCAGATCAACGGCAACCTCACCTTGGGCTCCTCGTTAACGGCGGATGACCAGAACTCTTCCTGGCTGTCTCCGTCGGGCGAGTTCACCTTCAGATTCCGAAAATGGGACAAGGGGCTCATTTGCTGGCAATATGGTTTGAGAAGATAGAGGACAAGACCATTGTCTGGTCAGCGAATGGTAATAATTTAGCGCCAGAAGGCTCGAAGATCCAGTTGACCACCGACGGCCGACTGGTGCTAGCTGACCCAAATGGAAGAGAGTTGTGGTCTCCTAGCCCGACAGTCGCTGGTGTAGCGCATGCGGCCATGCTTGACACGGGAAACTTTGTCCTAGTTAGCCAGAACTACGTCAACTTGTGGGAGACGTTCAGCCAACCGACCGACACGAGACTGCCTACGCAACAGTTAGATCAAGGTACTAAAGTTAACGCTCGCTACTCTGAAATGAATTACTCCACCGGGAGATTCCACTTCAAGCTAGGAGACGACGGAAATCTCGCATTCTATGCCACTTCTGACCCGTGGCTTGCCTCAGATACTTATTGGGTCAGCAACACCAAAGATAGCGGCTTCAGATTGATATTCAATCAAAGTGGTCAGGTCTACCTCACGGCTAGGAATGGAACACTGCTCAAACTTGTCACCTCAGACACAGTCCCGACCAACGAGTTTTACCAAAGAGCAATCCTAGAATACGACGGGGTCTTCAGGCAATATGTCCACCGTAAGGGGGCAAATTCAAGTTCTGCCTTGGCACTGGGCTGGTCGATGGTCTCTTCCCCGATCCCTCCAAATATATGCCAGAGCATCAGGCAAACTACGGGTTCTGGAGCTTGTGGCTTCAAACATGGGAGAAGCTAGGAAGGACGATGGCAGTTCCACTAAAGGTGGCGGCGGCGGCTAGGTGGCCATCCTCGCATTGGCGAGGGGCTGACATCCCCGTCGGACTTAGGTAAGCTAGCATGGCCATACTAAATAAAAAAAAAAAAAAAAAAAAAAAAAGAATATGTTGATTGGAAATTCTAAAACTTGTTAGAAAATACAATTAAATCCTAAAACTTGCAAAAATATAATCAAATCCTAAAATTTATCAAATTAGTGCAATCAAGTCCTTCCATTAGCACCATTAATTTGACTAATGAAAAATACTAACATAGCATTTTAAACTAATTTAAATTTCCTATGTGGCATTATGTATTATTTTTATTTGAATTTAAAAAAATAGATTAAAAATAAAAATAAAAAAGCTAAAATTTTATTTAAAAACCAAATTGGAAAAAAAAAGAAAAAGAGAAAATGGTAGGCTCACTGGTGAGTGCTTCCGCCACAACCCATCTTCGGAGGAGCTAGTAGAGTTCACCCACCCGTGCCTAGCCAGGGGCGGCCTCATCCGCCCTAGGCAAGGCCCGGCAACCCTTGCCTTCTTCTTCCTTCACTTTCATCTCGAAAAGTCTCCGACCAAACATGTACGATAACGTTTGGTCAAAGTTTTCCAAATTCGTGCGTTCCTTGACATGTTTCAGGGTCCCGGCAAGCTAATGGCGCAGGGTCACCTTATTCTAAGCTTGACAAGTTGTCCTTTACCATTGATTTCTATAAATAAATGGAAAAATAAAGAAAACGAAGAAAGATAAATTTAAAGGCATATTATTATCAGAAAAATTAATATCGATGATATTATTATAATAATTTCTTTAAGAAAATTTGATGAATATATCAATAGAACTATTAAGATACTGTAAGAAAAAAACAAAATCAAGGAAAAAATCAATACTCATTATATACTTTAAATGGTTTATTAATTGCTATTAAAGAAATGGTTTATTAATACCAAAAAAAAAGATTAACTAATAAAATATATGTACAAATATCACCTTCTATTTTAATTAATCATTTCCTTTTAGGCTTTTACTATAGGTGGAGCTTTTATAAAACTTAAGACTACATGGTGAAATCATGATTCTAGATAGATATATGCGTTTTGTTTTGTTTTTGTTTTTTTTTTTTTTTTTTTTTTTTGGGGGTGGGTTATGGGGAGTGAAAATTTATGTGTTGACGTGTGCAAAGCTGTACACAACTTTGGTTCAAACTCGCTGTGGAGAAAAGGAGGAGCGATCGCATCTACGCGGAGGAGGAATGGTCGCCTCTCTCGCCTGCCATGAACGACCGGCCGTACGGGCTGGTGCTTACCGACCCAAGAGGGAGAGAGCTGTGGTCTTCTGGCCTGACCGCCGCTGGCTTAGCGTATGCGGCAATGCTTGACATGGGGAACTTCATCCTAGCGAGCGCGAACCACATCAACCTGTGGGATTTGTTCAGCCAACCGACGGTTACGATATTGCCTACGCAACAATTAGATCTTAGGACTAATATTAAAGCTCGCTACTCCAAAATGAATTACTCCGCTGGGAGATTGCTCTTAGCACTGCAATCCGACGGAAATCTCATGCTCTATGCCACTCCTACCCCACCTGTCGTCTCAGATTCATACTGGGCTACCAGCACCCTAGGTATCGGCTTCCGGTTGATATTCAATCAAAGTGTCAAGTGTACCTCTCGTCTAGGAATGGAACAGTACTCAATATGGTCACCTCAGACAAAGTTCCAACTGGCGGATTTTATCAAAGAGCGATCCTCAAATGTGATGGGGTCTTTAGGCAATATGTCCACCCTAAGACGGCTGTTAAAAATTTAGATGTGTGCGGATGCATGATTTTGGTATTATTGATGATAGTTTTGGTTAGTGATGTGTACAAGTGTATGATATAGATTGTAGAGGATGGACAAGAAACAAGTTAGGATAGTTGGAGGATATAGGCCATGGAATATGAGGAAAATAGTTTTTTTAGATGAACAACATAGTTTGATGAAGGAAGAGCATCGCTCATCTCCCTACACAGTGGAGGGTTCACCCCAGACACTTAAATGATGAACTACAAGCCTATTAATAGGCAATTACAACCGACATAGTAGCACAAAATTTTTTCTTCTTTCCAAAGATAGTTGACCTCAACTTTTGACTAAACCTTTCCTCCTTCAACTTGACTTCTTGTTGCCCACGTGTAGCTTTCTTCTTCAGTCGCTATTCTTGACTTTTATTCAAGGTTTCCCACTTGAATTTTCTCCAACTTGGCTTATGCTTACTGTTTCTTTTGCTACTGCTTGCTTGCAACGTGAATCTTCTATGTTTAGCTAGAAATCGCATTCACAACAATTCTAGACAATTTCAACATGGACGCTGCTGCCAATGTTCTTGCCTTTAAGTTAGTAGTTTCTAGATAGTTTTAGAGAAAATGGATCATAATTTCCAACAATAGCAAATTCGAGTTCTGGCTGGGCGATGGGCTGGTCGATGGTCTCTTCCCCGGTCCCTTCAAATATATGCACAAGGATCACATAGGATACTGGTACTGGAGCTTGTGGCTTCAATAGCTACTGTACTCTTGCAGACGATCAAATTCAAAGGCCCCGATGCCAATGCACCCCTGGACATACTCCGTTAGACTCGACAAATGAGATGAACGGATGCACATAGGACTTCATCTCACATAGTCGCGATGGAAGTAGGCCCAAAAAAGACCAGTTTGCTTTGCGTGACATGCTCAATATAGACTGACCGCAGTCTGATTACGAGGTTAGTGCATCAAAAACCGAGGACTGGTGCTGAGAGGCTTGCTTGGGTGATTGTTTTTGCGTAGTCACTGTTTTCAAAGACAGAAATTGCTGGAAAAAGAAGATCCCTCTTTTAAATGGTAGGATGGATCCTAGTGTGGGTGGAAAAGCACTAATCAAGGTCTGGATTGATAACTTGACTTTGACATCTACAGGAAACGGCCAGAAGAAGAACAAGAATTGCATGCTGGTGATCATCGGATTAGTACTGTTGAGTAGTCTGTGTTTTTGAACTAGCTTTTGCTTCTCATTAGCTATTTAATTTATAAAAGCTTCTAGTCTAGGGATTCTAAGTTTTCACGACCAGTCCCGATCAACCAAGCCACACACAGGCAGACTTTCAATTATCAGGAGCTTCAAGAAGCAACAGATGGATTCAAAGAAGAACTGGGTAGGGGTTCTTTTGGAGCAGTGTACAAAGGCGTTCTTGGATCTGAGGATACAAACTTTGTGGCAGTAAAAATGTTGGCGACAAGGACCGGAGAAAGCGAAAAGGAGTTTGAAAGGGAAGTGAGTGCAATTGGCCAAACTAACCACAAGAACTTGGTGCATTTACTTGGATTCTACAATGAGGGTCAACACTGATTACTAGTGTATGAATTCATGAGCAATGCTAGTATGGCGGATTTTCTTTTTAGCTCTTCAAGGCCTAGCTGGTGCAAAAGAATAGAAATTGCCTGTGGCGTTGCAAGGGGCCTCTCTTACTTGCATGAGGATTGCACTAGGCATATAATCCACCGCAACATCAAGCCCCAAAATATTCTTCTTGATGGCTCTCTTGCTGCAGAAATATTAGACTTCGGATTAGCCAAGCTCTTGATGGCAATCAAACACGAACCACCAGAGGAACCAAAGGTTATTTAGCACTAGAATGGTTCAGGAAATGCCTATTTCTGCCAAAGTAGACGTTTACAGCTTTGGCATTTTGTTGCTTGAGCTCATCTGCTGCAGAAGGAACCATAAGCCGAAAGCCAAAAGTGAAGCTCAAAGTGTATTCATCAACTGGGTGTACGAGTGCTACCATGATAGGAATCTACTTGTGCTAGCGAAGAGTGACGAGGAGGCATCAAGCAACATAAAGATGGTGAGAAGATTTGTGATGATGGCACTGTGGTGCATCCAGGAAGACCTAGCTTTGAGGCCAACCATGAAGAAAATCCCTTAGATGCTGGAAGGAGTTGTTGAAGTCTCAGTCCCTCCAGATCCAAGCTCTTTTATTAGTTCAATATGATTTTGAATATTTAGACAATGGGTGTCTATAATAGTGAAAAGTATCTGCATGGTCTGTAAGTGCTCCTCCACCAGAATAAATAGTCAAAATATGTTCACATAAATCCAGCTTAAATAAGCTAAATCTTCCCAAATTTTGAAATTCACTTGCATGTTGGCAATTGTTGGCAAAATTGTTTTAAATCTCTTGGGAATTCTTCGTGGATCATATTCCATTATGTCGCAGGTAAAACTAATGTGACCCCATCAATGCATTTCCATCCACCATTTTGCTTCATCAAAATTGCATTGGATACAGTAAAAGAGTATCTTAACCTCATCAAAGCAAAACAGATCTTATCTGCTAAATTTGAATGGTGAGAAACTATATGAAACTTGCTGATCCTCAAGTCGAGGATCAGTACCCTGAACTCCTAATTTCGAAAGGTCTGCTGCTTTTTTATTCACACAGATGGGCCTTTCACTTCCTTTTGGCAACCAATTAACTTCACATAGACCAAAGAAATCACAGTCCGCAAATCACGTGGTTGGAAGCATAATCAATCGAACTTTCTTCTCGATTGATCTGTTGAGAAATTGCGAACCACTATAAACTCTGTGTTTAATCCCTGTGACAAAAGAAAGACAATAAAATATCTTTTTAAGCATACATATAACTTTCCAAATGATCATTGGAGATCTTGTATAAACCACTCAGCAAGCTACTGTTAATGCCATGGACAATGGGCCCAAACTGGGGGAAACTGGAAAATATACCAACGGGCAATGGAAAGACCCAGAAGATCCAAATCTAGCATCGATTTGCATCAGAAGCTTAAACGGTTCGATTTCATAGTTGTTTTTCTCAGTTATGGGGTCTGCCAGCTCATTTGCTATCGTTCTAATGTCATTTTTATTCAACAAAACGTACGATATTTGGGTCAAGGTCTTCGTCTTTTGTTTGTTTCACTTTGGAATAGTCTGCTTGCGCCAATTTTATAGAAGTAGATGAATGCCTTTAATGCACCTGATGAAGCAAAAAAAAAATTATTTGGATATGATAAAAAGTATAAGAGGAAGGGAGGTAACTCCATGTTAAGGCTGGGGCATAACACGGGTTTAGAAAGTTTTATAATGGATTTACAGATCGTCTAGCAAAGGGGACTGTCGGTAGCGGGATTTCAACCCCAGCATGCTGCGCAAAGAGTTCAAATCTTACTAGCGGCGAAGTAGAAATTTATTGCACATAAACACCGTAAAAATACGTGGTGTCTCTTGTTACTTGAAAAAAATCCCCAAGGTGAAAAAACGACGTGAGGAAAATGATGTTGAAGGCTTCAATTTTCTCACCAGTTCGAACTCCCATGATGTAGCAAATATTACAATCCCCTTAATTGCAATGAAATGTAGGGAGAAGCATGACGGTTAGTTGCCAATGGTTAACAAATTAAATTCCTAATTTTGTGAAAATGTTTCGAAAAGTATAATAGGCAAAAATTTAAATGTTAGCAGTGAAGGCTCAAGCAAGAGTCATGTCTGTCCAACCTTATTCGTGAGTAAACCAGGCTCCATTCAAGTTCATCCATCTCTAAGCTACATCACCTTGATGCCCTAAGACGTATACGGTCTATTTACCAAGCATATTGAAATTTAAAGTTGAGTACATTAGCTTTCCTTGCTCCAACAGGTGTCCATAAGATTTTTATCAAGTTATTGACTTGATACTTCATTGATCCTCTATAAGCTCTAAATGCTCTATATTTTTATGGCATTAGTGTACTACATGTCCTAACACTTATCATAGAAGTGCAATCAAATCCTTAAACTTTCAAAAAGTAAAATCTTGCTTAAAATTTTTCAAATTTGTTCATTCAAGTTCCTTGATTTAATTCCATTCCATTTGACTATCAAAAAAAGCTGATGCGACTTTTTTTACCATATTTTTTTTAAAAGAGGTGTTGATGAGGTTGCTACATTGACATTAAAAAAAAACGAAAAAAAGGAAATAAATTGATTTCGAGATTTTCTAAAAATAAAAACATGAAAAAAAAAAAGGGGGGAAGAATGAAACATAAGACAAGCTGAGAAGGATAGCGGCAGTTCCCGTAAAGGTGGTGGCGGCTTGGTGACCACCCATGCATCGGTGAGGGGCCGACATCCCTCACCGGACTTAGGAGCCAGGCACGGTGGCATCCCTTGTCACTTGCTGAGAAGGATCTTGCCATTGGCTACTCTCGCTCCTCCGGTAATTACGGCTGCGACCCCTGGTCAGATCTACGACAAGAGGATGACCCTTGCACAGATCGGAGACGATGATCATAGCCCACATTGTCAAAGAAGATCGATGAAGGAAGTAGTGTTCGGCCGCGAGGTGGTTAATCTCTAGCGAATGGCGGACTTGAGCGAGAATAGAGATCTCGTTACCATGGGAACTTAGGAACCAGCCCCAGCTATGGCTATAAAAAGAAGTGGTCAAATGCAAAAATCGATGGAAACTATTCTCGAGAATGATTTTCTCTTTAATTTTTCTTTTTTTCCGTTCGGGGGAAAAAAAAGAATGGTTTAGGGGTATTTGCCTAAAGAAGCGGACTAACGGCCCTAGACTAGGTGCGGGCTCTCCCAAGCCCATACCTCGCGCGACGTTGGATTTTGTTTTTTAGTTCTTAACAACCTATGTATTTCTAGGAGTCGCCACTAGCCTATTAAGGTCGGCTAGAAACCAATCAAGACACGGGAGTGTTGTCTCAATTCCTACGCAACCAGATATTTCTAGGAACGGGGACTTGTTTACGCTAATGTTTCTATTAGCGCCCTTGCGGTACCACTAACTTGAAAAGTTATTTATCTAAATGGTCATACATTCTTGATTACCAATTATAATCTTTATGAAACCATTAAGTGTCCATGCAAATGTTTTTGTAGGTTTGTTTTCCTTAATGTCTAGACTAATCCTAGCAAAATTTAGAAGAGAAATTTACACTCAAATTAATGAAAAGCAATGCATAAGTAAACATCCAAGAAATTGAAATAACTTGAAAATAAATGCAAAAAAAGGAAAACCCGATACAAGTCGGGTAAATAATATTAAATGGCCTTGTTATCACACCCCGGGACACGACCCCGTGAGCAAAATGGGAATTTAAATATGCATAAAATTACTCTAGATGCATGCAATTACTCTAATTAATTCTAATATATGCATAATAGATTATTTACAAAAATGGTTCTAAAAATACCAAAATATCATTTAAATTAAGAAAATGACCTTTTAAAATTAGGAAAATTTCATAGATGTCATTTCTATCATAACTTGATACCATCCATCATTTTTACAATTTTTTTTGAAATTTTCATTTTTTTTAATTTTTTTAATTTTTATTAAAAAATAATTCCTTAAACCGATATATGCCAATTTACACTAATATGAGACTGCCCAGTACATGAATAATAAGAACCGAGCTCAAATCGATCGTTTGAAGATCGAAACTTGGTTTGCGCATTTCTTTGAACACTTGGCGCGCATCAATCTACCCAAATCAGCTTCGTCGGGCCATGTTTGTGGCCTTCAATCTCAACTCACAAGCAATCTTGCTTCTTAGTTTTCCTTTCAAGTGGTTCTTCGCTCAAGAAACCAAGAAATTATCCTCGGGGCCCGTGGAAGTTGGCTTCTTCAACTGGAAAACAAGATCTCGCAAAGAAAGAACGGATAACGAAGGTTTTCATTAACTTCCAAAATCAAGCTTCGAACCTCCTTTATTGGCAAAATAAACACCAAAAAAAGCTATATGTATTCTACTTTGGTTTTGAACTCATGGTTTTCCTCATTTGTCTCTCAACTTTCTCAAAAACACTCGCTTTCTCTCGCTCGTGACCAACCGGGCTCAACACTTAGAAAAATTCAGACTTTCTTTGGCCCGCCAGGAGGGTAGTTTTTCGGGGGGCTTTAGGAGGCCTTCCCGATCTCCATTTGGGACGTGCGACCTATGGTTGGAAAGATATTTGAGTGAAGTTTCACTCTCTAGTTGAAGGTTTTGGCTAATTTTGGCTGCAAGTTTGTGAAAATTGCACTTTTCTCTCAAGATCGGTCTGGAATTTCTGGGTTTTCTTTTCTCGGTTGCTTCTGAAGGTGTCTTTGGGGGACGACCGTGTGCTCTCTCCTCTCCTGAAAGAGCTTGCTTCCGTGATCTTATCCACTGAATTAGAGGAGTTTTGGTCGGTCTTTTGTCCACCTACAAACCCTGTCAACAGGGCTACTTCAACAACTTTCTGACTTAGCCAGATTTTCAATTTCTTGGATGTTTACTTATGCATTGCTTTTCATTAATTTGAGTGCAAATTTCTCTTCTAAATTTTGCTATGATTAGTCTAGACATTAAGGAAAACAAACCTACAAAAACATTTGCATGGACACTTAATGGTTTCATAAAGATTATAATTGGTAATCAAGAATGTATGGCCATTTAGATAAATAACTTTTCAAGCTAGTGGTACCGCAAGGGCGCTAATAGAAACATTAGCGTAAACAAGTCCCCGTTCCTAGAAATATCTGGTTGCGTAGGAATTAAGACAACACTCCCGTGTCTTGATTGGTTTCTAGCCGACCTTAATAGGCTAGTGGCGACTCCTAGAAATACATAGGTTGTTAAGAACTAAAAACAAAATCCATAGATGTCATTTCTATCATAACTTGATACGATCCATCATTTTTACAATTATTTTGAATTTTTCATTTTTTTTCATTTTTATTAAAAAATAATTCCTTAAACCGATATATGCCAATTTTCACTAATATGAGACTGCCCAGTACATGAATAATAAGAACCGAGCTCAAATCGATCGTTTGAAGATCGAAACTTGGTTTGCGCATTTCTTTGAACACTTGGCGCGCATCAATCTACCCAAATCAGCTTCGTCGGGCCATGTTTGTGGCCTTCAATCTCAACTCACAAGCAATCTTGCTTCTTAGTTTTCCTTTCAAGTGGTTCTTCGCTCAAGAAACCAAGAAATTATCCTCGGGGCCCGTGGAAGTTGGCTTCTTCAACTGGAAAACAAGATCTGCAAAGAAAGAACGGATAACGAAGGTTTTCATTAACTTCCAAAATCAAGCTTCAGAACCTCTTTTATTGGCAAAATAAACACCAAAAAAGCTATATGTATTCTACTTTGGTTTTGAACTCATGGTTTTCCTCATTTGTCTCTCAACTTTCTCAAAAACACTCGCTTTCTCTCGCTCGTGACCAACCGGGCTCAACACTTAGAAAAATTCAGACTTTCTTTGGCCCGCCAGAAGGGTAGTTTTTCGGGGGCTTTAGGAGGCCTTCCCGATCTCCATTTGGGACGTGCGACCTATGGTTGGAAAGATATTTGAGTGAAGTTTCACTCTCTAGTTGAAGGTTTTGGCTAATTTTGGCTGCAAGTTTGTGAAAATTGCACTTTTCTCTCTCAAGGTCGGTCTGGAATTTCTGGGTTTTCTTTTCTGGAGTTGCTTCCCGAAGGTGTCTTTGGGGGACGACCGTGTGCTCTCTCCTCTCCTGAAAGAGCTTGCTTCCGTGATCTTATCCACTGAATTAGAGGAGTTTTGGTCGGTCTTTTGTCCACCTACCAAGCCTGTCAACAGGGCTACTTCAACAACTTTCTGACTTAGCCAGATTTTCAATTTCTTGGATGTTTACTTATGCATTGCTTTTCATTAATTTGAGTGCAAATTTCTCTTCTAAATTTTGCTATGATTAGTCTAGACATTAAGGAAAACAAACTTACAAAAACATTTGCATGGACACTTAATGGTTTCATAAAGATTATAATTGGTAATCAAGAATGTATGGCCATTTAGATAAATAACTTTTCAAGTTAGTGGTACCGCAAGGGCGCTAATAGAAACATTAGCGTAAACAAGTCCCCTGTTCCTAGAAATATCTGGTTGCGTAGGAATTGAGACAACACTCCCGTGTCTTGATTGGTTTCTAGCCGACCTTAATAGGCTAGTGGCGACTCCTAGAAATACATAGGTTGTTAAGAACTAAAAACAAAATCCATAGATGTCATTTCTATCATAACTTGATACGATCCATCATTTTTACAATTTTTTGAATTTTTCATTTTTTTCATTTTTATTAAAAAATAATTCCTTAAACCGATATATGCCAATTTTCACTAATATGAGACTGCCCAGTACATGAATAATAAGAACCGAGCTCAAATCGATCGTTTGAAGATCGAAACTTGGTTTGCGCATTTCTTTGAACACTTGGCGCGCATCAATCTACCCAAATCAGCTTCGTCGGGCCATGTTTGTGGCCTTCAATCTCAACTCACAAGCAATCTTGCTTCTTAGTTTTCCTTTCAAGTGGTTCTTCGCTCAAGAAACCAAGAAATTATCCTCGGGGCCCGTGGAAGTTGGCTTCTTCAACTGGAAAACAAGATCTGCAAAGAAAGAACGGATAACGAAGGTTTTCATTAACTTCCAAAATCAAGCTTCAGAACCTCTTTTATTGGCAAAATAAACACCAAAAAAAGCTATATGTATTCTACTTTGGTTTTGAACTCATGGTTTTCCTCATTTGTCTCTCAACTTTCTCAAAAACACTCGCTTTCTCTCGCTCGTGACCAACCGGGCTCAACACTTAGAAAAATTCAGACTTTCTTTGGCCCGCCAGGAGGGTAGTTTTTCGGGGGCCTTTAGGAGGCATTCCCGATCTCCATTTGGGACGTGCGACCTATGGTTGGAAAGATATTTGAGTGAAGTTTCACTCTCTAGTTGAAGGTTTTGGCTAATTTTGGCTGCAAGTTTGTGAAAATTGCACTTTTTTCTCTCAAGGTCGGTCTGGAATTTCTGGGTTTTCTTTTCTCGGAGTTGCTTCTGAAGGTGTCTTTGGGGGACGACCGTGTGCTCTCTCCTCTCCTGAAAGAGCTTGCTTCCGTGATCTTATCCACTGAATTAGAGGAGTTTTGGTCGGTCTTTTGTCCACCAACCAAGCCTGTCAACAGGGCTACTTCAACAACTTTCGACTTAGCCAGATTTTCAATTTCTTGGATGTTTACTTATGCATTGCTTTTCATTAATTTGAGTGCAAATTTCTCTTCTAAATTTTGCTATGATTAGTCTAGACATTAAGGAAAACAAACCTACAAAAACATTTGCATGGACACTTAATGGTTTCATAAAGATTATAATTGGTAATCAAGAATGTATGGCCATTTAGATAAATAACTTTTCAAGCTAGTGGTACCGCAAGGGCGCTAATAGAAACATTAGCGTAAACAAGTCCCCGTTCCTAGAAATATCTGGTTGCGTAGGAATTGAGACAACACTCCCGTGTCTTGATTGGTTTCTAGCCGACCTTAATAGGCTAGTGGCGACTCCTAGAAATACATAGGTTGTTAAGAACTAAAAAACAAAATCCATAGATGTCATTTCTATCATAACTTGATACCATCCATCATTTTTACAATTTTTTTGAATTTTTCATTTTTTTTCATTTTTATTAAAAAATAATTCCTTAAACCGATATATGCCAATTTTCACTAATATGAGACTGCCCAGTACATGAATAATAAGAACCGAGCTCAAATCGATCGTTTGAAGATCGAAACTTGGTTTGCGCATTTCTTTGAACACTTGGCGCGCATCAATCTACCCAAATCAGCTTCGTCGGGCCATGTTTGTGGCCTTCAATCTCAACTCACAAGCAATCTTGCTTCTTAGTTTTCCTTTCAAGTGGTTCTTCGCTCAAGAAACCAAGAAATTATCCTCGGGGGCCCGTGGAAGTTGGCTTCTTCAACTGGAAAACAAGATCTGCAAAGAAAGAACGGATAACGAAGGTTTTCATTAACTTCCAAAATCAAGCTTCAGAACCTCTTTTATTGGCAAAATAAACACCAAAAAAAGCTATATGTATTCTACTTTGGTTTTGAACTCATGGTTTTCCTCATTTGTCTCTCAACTTTCTCAAAAACACTCGCTTTCTCTCGCTCGTGACCAACCGGGCTCAACACTTAGAAAAATTCAGACTTTCTTTGGCCCGCCAGGAGGGTAGGTTTTCGGGGGCTTTAGGAGGCCTTCCCGATCTCCATTTGGGACGTGCGACCTATGGTTGGAAAGATATTTGAGTGAAGTTTCACTCTCTAGTTGAAGGTTTTGGCTAATTTTGGCTGCAAGTTTGTGAAAATTGCACTTTTTTTCTCTCAAGGTCGGTCTGGAATTTCTGGGTTTTCTTTTAGGTTGCTTCTGAAGGTGTCTTTGGGGGACGACCGTGTGCTCTCTCCTCTCCCTGAAAGAGCTTGCTTCCGTGATCTTATCCACTGAATTAGAGGAGTTTTGGTCGGTCTTTTGTCCACCTACCAAGCCTGTCAACAGGGCTACTTCAACAACTTTCTGACTTAGCCAGATTTTCAATTTCTTGGATGTTTACTTATGCATTGCTTTTCATTAATTTGAGTGCAAATTTCTCTTCTAAATTTTGCTATGATTAGTCTAGACATTAAGGAAAACAAACCTACAAAAACATTTGCATGGACACTTAATGGTTTCATAAAGATTATAATTGGTAATCAAGAATGTATGGCCATTTAGATAAATAACTTTTCAAGCTAGTGGTACCGCAAGGGCGCTAATAGAAACATTAGCGTAAACAAGTCCCCGTTCCTAGAAATATCTGGTTGCGTAGGAATTGAGACAACACTCCCGTGTCTTGATTGGTTTCTAGCCGACCTTAATAGGCTAGTGGCGACTCCTAAAAATACATAGGTTGTTAAGAACTAAAAAACAAAATCCATAGATGTCATTTCTATCATAACTTGATACGATCCATCATTTTTACAATTTTTTTGAATTTTTCATTTTTTTTCATTTTTATTAAAAAATAATTCCTTAAACCGATATATGCCAATTTTCACTAATATGAGACTGCCCAGTACATGAATAATAAGAACCGAGC
This sequence comes from Eucalyptus cloeziana, assembly GCA_014182715.1. Lineage (NCBI taxonomy): Eukaryota > Viridiplantae > Streptophyta > Magnoliopsida > Myrtales > Myrtaceae > Eucalyptus > Eucalyptus cloeziana. Next base: position 52,412,991 of record CM024636.1, on the reverse strand, counting down.
TCAAATCGATCGTTTGAAGATCGAAACTTGGTTTGCGCATTTCTTTGAACACTTGGCGCGCATCAATCTACCCAAATCAGCTTCGTCGGGCCATGTTTGTGGCCTTCAATCTCAACTCACAAGCAATCTTGCTTCTTAGTTTTCCTTTCAAGTGGTTCTTCGCTCAAGAAACCAAGAAATTATCCTCGGGGCCCGTGGAAGTTGGCTTCTTCAACTGGAAAACAAGATCTGCAAAGAAAGAACGGATAACGAAGGTTTTCATTAACTTCCAAAATCAAGCTTCAGAACCTCTTTTATTGGCAAAATAAACACCAAAAAAAAAAGCTATATGTATTCTACTTTGGTTTTGAACTCATGGTTTTCCTCATTTGTCTCTCAACTTTCTCAAAAACACTCGCTTTCTCTCGCTCGTGACCAACCGGGCTCAACACTTAGAAAAATTCAGACTTTCTTTGGCCCGCCAGGAGGGTAGTTTTTCGGGGGGCTTTAGGAGGCCTTCCCGATCTCCATTTGGGACGTGCGACCTATGGTTGGAAAGATATTTGAGTGAAGTTTCACTCTCTAGTTGAAGGTTTTGGCTAATTTTGGCTGCAAGTTTGTGAAAATTGCACTTTTTTTCTCTCAAGGTCGGTCTGGAATTTCTGGGTTTTCTTTTAAGGTTGCTTCGAAGGTGTCTTTGGGGGACGACCGTGTGCTCTCTCCTCTCCTGAAAGAGCTTGCTTCCGTGATCTTATCCACTGAATTAGAGGAGTTTTGGTCGGTCTTTTGTCCACCTACCAAGCCTGTCAACAGGGGCTACTTCAACAACTTTCGACTTAGCCAGATTTTCAATTTCTTGGATGTTTACTTATGCATTGCTTTTCATTAATTTGAGTGCAAATTTCTCTTCTAAATTTTGCTATGATTAGTCTAGACATTAAGGAAAACAAACTTACAAAAACATTTGCATGGACACTTAATGGTTTCATAAAGATTATAATTGGTAATCAAGAATGTATGGCCATTTAGATAAATAACTTTTCAAGTTAGTGGTACCGCAAGGGCGCTAATAGAAACATTAGCGTAAACAAGTCCCCGTTCCTAGAAATATCTGGTTGCGTAGGAATTGAGACAACACTCCCGTGTCTTGATTGGTTTCTAGCCGACCTTAATAGGCTAGTGGCGACTCCTAGAAATACATAGGTTGTTAAGAACTAAAAACAAAATCCATAGATGTCATTTCTATCATAACTTGATACCATCCATCATTTTTACAATTTTTTTGAATTTTTCATTTTTTTTCATTTTTATTAAAAATAATTCCTTAAACCGATATATGCCAATTTTCACTAATATGAGACTGCCCAGTACATGAATAATAAGAACCGAGCTCAAATCGATCGTTTGAAGATCGAAACTTGGTTTGCGCATTTCTTTGAACACTTGGCGCGCATCAATCTACCCAAATCAGCTTCGTCGGGCCATGTTTGTGGCCTTCAATCTCAACTCACAAGCAATCTTGCTTCTTAGTTTTCCTTTCAAGTGGTTCTTCGCTCAAGAAACCAAGAAATTATCCTCGGGGCCCGTGGAAGTTGGCTTCTTCAACTGGAAAACAAGATCTGCAAAGAAAGAACGGATAACGAAGGTTTTCATTAACTTCCAAAATCAAGCTTCAGAACCTCTTTTATTGGCAAAATAAACACCAAAAAAAGCTATATGTATTCTACTTTGGTTTTGAACTCATGGTTTTCCTCATTTGTCTCTCAACTTTCTCAAAAACACTCGCTTTCTCTCGCTCGTGACCAACCGGGCTCAACACTTAGAAAAATTCAGACTTTCTTTGGCCCGCCAGGGGGTAGTTTTTCGGGGGCCTTTAGGAGGCCTTCCCGATCTCCATTTGGGACGTGCGACCTATGGTTGGAAAGATATTTGAGTGAAGTTTCACTCTCTAGTTGAAGGTTTTGGCTAATTTTGGCTGCAAGTTTGTGAAAATTGCACTTTTTCTCTCAAGGTCGGTCTGGAATTTCTGGGTTTTCTTTTCTGGAGTTGCTTCGAAGGTGTCTTTGGGGGACGACCGTGTGCTCTCTCCTCTCCTGAAAGAGCTTGCTTCCGTGATCTTATCCACTGAATTAGAGGAGTTTTGGTCGGTCTTTTGTCCACCTACCAAGCCTGTCAACAGGGCTACTTCAACAACTTTCTGACTTAGCCAGATTTTCAATTTCTTGGATGTTTACTTATGCATTGCTTTTCATTAATTTGAGTGCAAATTTCTCTTCTAAATTTTGCTATGATTAGTCTAGACATTAAGGAAAACAAACCTACAAAAACATTTGCATGGACACTTAATGGTTTCATAAAGATTATAATTGGTAATCAAGAATGTATGGCCATTTAGATAAATAACTTTTCAAGCTAGTGGTACCGCAAGGGCGCTAATAGAAACATTAGCGTAAACAAGTCCCCGTTCCTAGAAATATCTGGTTGCGTAGGAATTGAGACAACACTCCCGTGTCTTGATTGGTTTCTAGCCGACCTTAATAGGCTAGTGGCGACTCCTAGAAATACATAGGTTGTTAAGAACTAAAAACAAAATCCATAGATGTCATTTCTATCATAACTTGATACCATCCATCATTTTTACAATTTTTTTGAATTTTTCATTTTTTGAATTTTTTTCATTTTTATTAAAAAATAATTCCTTAAACCGATATATGCCAATTTTCACTAATATGAGACTGCCCAGTACATGAATAATAAGAACCGAGCTCAAATCGATCGTTTGAAGATCGAAACTTGGTTTGCGCATTTCTTTGAACACTTGGCGCGCATCAATCTACCCAAATCAGCTTCGTCGGGCCATGTTTGTGGCCTTCAATCTCAACTCACAAGCAATCTTGCTTCTTAGTTTTCCTTTCAAGTGGTTCTTCGCTCAAGAAACCAAGAAATTATCCTCGGGGCCCGTGGAAGTTGGCTTCTTCAACTGGAAAACAAGATCTGCAAAGAAAGAACGGATAACGAAGGTTTTCATTAACTTCCAAAATCAAGCTTCAGAACCTCTTTTATTGGCAAAATAAACACCAAAAAAGCTATATGTATTCTACTTTGGTTTTGAACTCATGGTTTTCCTCATTTGTCTCTCAACTTTCTCAAAAACACTCGCTTTCTCTCGCTCGTGACCAACCGGGCTCAACACTTAGAAAAATTCAGACTTTCTTTGGCCCGCCAGGAGGGTAGTTTTCGGGGGCTTTAGGAGGCCTTCCCGATCTCCATTTGGGACGTGCGACCTATGGTTGGAAAGATATTTGAGTGAAGTTTCACTCTCTAGTTGAAGGTTTTGGCTAATTTTGGCTGCAAGTTTGTGAAAATTGCACTTTTCTCTCTCAAGGTCGGTCTGGAATTTCTGGGTTTTCTTTTCTGAGTTGCTTCTGAAGGTGTCTTTGGGGGACGACCGTGTGCTCTCTCCTCTCCTGAAAGAGCTTGCTTCCGTGATCTTATCCACTGAATTAGAGGAGTTTTGGTCGGTCTTTTGTCCACCTACCAAGCCTGTCAACAGGGCTACTTCAACAACTTTCTGACTTAGCCAGATTTTCAATTTCTTGGATGTTTACTTATGCATTGCTTTTCATTAATTTGAGTGCAAATTTCTCTTCTAAATTTTGCTATGATTAGTCTAGACATTAAGGAAAACAAACCTACAAAAACATTTGCATGGACACTTAATGGTTTCATAAAGATTATAATTGGTAATCAAGAATGTATGGCCATTTAGATAAATAACTTTTCAAGTTAGTGGTACCGCAAGGGCGCTAATAGAAACATTAGCGTAAACAAGTCCCCGTTCCTAGAAATATCTGGTTGCGTAGGAATTGAGACAACACTCCCGTGTCTTGATTGGTTTCTAGCCGACCTTAATAGGCTAGTGGCGACTCCTAAAATACATAGGTTGTTAAGAACTAAAAAACAAAATCCATAGATGTCATTTCTATCATAACTTGATACCATCCATCATTTTTACAATTTTTTTGAATTTTTCATTTTTTTCATTTTTTTTTTAAAAAAATAATTCCTTAAACCGATATATGCCAATTTTCACTAATATGAGAATGCCCAGTACATGAATAATAAGAACCGAGCTCAAATCGATCGTTTGAAGATCGAAACTTGGTTTGCGCATTTCTTTGAACACTTGGCGCGCATCAATCTACCCAAATCAGCTTCGTCGGGCCATGTTTGTGGCCTTCAATCTCAACTCACAAGCAATCTTGCTTCTTAGTTTTCCTTTCAAGTGGTTCTTCGCTCAAGAAACCAAGAAATTATCCTCGGGGCCCGTGGAAGTTGGCTTCTTCAACTGGAAAACAAGATCTCGCAAAGAAAGAACGGATAACGAAGGTTTTCATTAACTTCCAAAATCAAGCTTCAGAACCTCTTTTATTGGCAAAATAAACACCAAAAAAAGCTATATGTATTCTACTTTGGTTTTGAACTCATGGTTTTCCTCATTTGTCTCTCAACTTTCTCAAAAACACTCGCTTTCTCTCGCTCGTGACCAACCGGGCTCAACACTTAGAAAAATTCAGACTTTCTTTGGCCCGCCAGGAGGGTAGTTTTTCGGGGGCTTTAGGAGGCCTTCCCGATCTCCATTTGGGACGTGCGACCTATGGTTGGAAAGATATTTGAGTGAAGTTTCACTCTCTAGTTGAAGGTTTTGGCTAATTTTGGCTGCAAGTTTGTGAAAATTGCACTTTTTTCTCTCAAGGTCGGTCTGGAATTTCTGGGTTTTCTTTTCTGGAGTTGCTTCGAAGGTGTCTTTGGGGGACGACCGTGTGCTCTCTCCTCTCCTGAAAGAGCTTGCTTCCGTGATCTTATCCACTGAATTAGAGGAGTTTTGGTCGGTCTTTTGTCCACCTACCAAGCCTGTCAACAGGGCTACTTCAACAACTTTCGACTTAGCCAGATTTTCAATTTCTTGGATGTTTACTTATGCATTGCTTTTCATTAATTTGAGTGCAAATTTCTCTTCTAAATTTTGCTATGATTAGTCTAGACATTAAGGAAAACAAACCTACAAAAACATTTGCATGGACACTTAATGGTTTCATAAAGATTATAATTGGTAATCAAGAATGTATGGCCATTTAGATAAATAACTTTTCAAGTTAGTGGTACCGCAAGGGCGCTAATAGAAACATTAGCGTAAACAAGTCCCCGTTCCTAGAAATATCTGGTTGCGTAGGAATTGAGACAACACTCCCGTGTCTTGATTGGTTTCTAGCCGACCTTAATAGGCTAGTGGCGACTCCTAGAAATACATAGGTTGTTAAGAACTAAAAAACAAAATCCATAGATGTCATTTCTATCATAACTTGATACCATCCATCATTTTTACAATTTTTTTGAATTTTTCATTTTTTTTTTTTTTTTTTATTAAAAAATAATTCCTTAAACCGATATATGCCAATTTTCACTAATATGAGACTGCCCAGTACATGAATAATAAGAACCGAGCTCAAATCGATCGTTTGAAGATCGAAACTTGGTTTGCGCATTTCTTTGAACACTTGGCGCGCATCAATCTACCCAAATCAGCTTCGTCGGGCCATGTTTGTGGCCTTCAATCTCAACTCACAAGCAATCTTGCTTCTTAGTTTTCCTTTCAAGTGGTTCTTCGCTCAAGAAACCAAGAAATTATCCTCGGGGCCCGTGGAAGTTGGCTTCTTCAACTGGAAAACAAGATCGCAAAGAAAGAACGGATAACGAAGGTTTTCATTAACTTCCAAAATCAAGCTTCAGAACCTCTTTTATTGGCAAAATAAACACCAAAAAAAGCTATATGTATTCTACTTTGGTTTTGAACTCATGGTTTTCCTCATTTGTCTCTCAACTTTCTCAAAAACACTCGCTTTCTCTCGCTCGTGACCAACCGGGCTCAACACTTAGAAAAATTCAGACTTTCTTTGGCCCGCCAGGAGGGTAGTTTTTCGGGGGCTTTAGGAGGCCTTCCCGATCTCCATTTGGGACGTGCGACCTATGGTTGGAAAGATATTTGAGTGAAGTTTCACTCTCTAGTTGAAGGTTTTGGCTAATTTTGGCTGCAAGTTTGTGAAAATTGCACTTTTTTCTCTCAAGGTCGGTCTGGAATTTCTGGGTTTTCTTTTAAGAGTTGCTTCGAAGGTGTCTTTGGGGGACGACCGTGTGCTCTCTCCTCTCCTGAAAGAGCTTGCTTCCGTGATCTTATCCACTGAATTAGAGGAGTTTTGGTCGGTCTTTTGTCCACCTACCAAGCCTGTCAACAGGGCTACTTCAACAACTTTCTGACTTAGCCAGATTTTCAATTTCTTGGATGTTTACTTATGCATTGCTTTTCATTAATTTGAGTGCAAATTTCTCTTCTAAATTTTGCTATGATTAGTCTAGACATTAAGGAAAACAAACCTACAAAAACATTTGCATGGACACTTAATGGTTTCATAAAGATTATAATTGGTAATCAAGAATGTATGGCCATTTAGATAAATAACTTTTCAAGTTAGTGGTACCGCAAGGGCGCTAATAGAAACATTAGCGTAAACAAGTCCCCGTTCCTAGAAATATCTGGTTGCGTAGGAATTGAGACAACACTCCCGTGTCTTGATTGGTTTCTAGCCGACCTTAATAGGCTAGTGGCGACTCCTAGAAATACATAGGTTGTTAAGAACTAAAAAACAAAATCCATAGATGTCATTTCTATCATAACTTGATACCATCCATCATTTTTACAATTTTTTTGAATTTTTCATTTTTTTTTTTTTTTTTCATTTTTATTAAAAAATAATTCCTTAAACCGATATATGCCAATTTTCACTAATATGAGACTGCCCAGTACATGAATAATAAGAACCGAGCTCAAATCGATCGTTTGAAGATCGAAACTTGGTTTGCGCATTTCTTTGAACACTTGGCGCGCATCAATCTACCCAAATCAGCTTCGTCGGGCCATGTTTGTGGCCTTCAATCTCAACTCACAAGCAATCTTGCTTCTTAGTTTTCCTTTCAAGTGGTTCTTCGCTCAAGAAACCAAGAAATTATCCTCGGGGCCCGTGGAAGTTGGCTTCTTCAACTGGAAAACAAGATCTGCAAAGAAAGAACGGATAACGAAGGTTTTCATTAACTTCCAAAATCAAGCTTCAGAACCTCTTTTATTGGCAAAATAAACACCAAAAAAGCTATATGTATTCTACTTTGGTTTTGAACTCATGGTTTTCCTCATTTGTCTCTCAACTTTCTCAAAAACACTCGCTTTCTCTCGCTCGTGACCAACCGGGCTCAACACTTAGAAAAATTCAGACTTTCTTTGGCCCGCCAGGAGGGTAGTTTTTCGGGGGGCTTTAGGAGGCCTTCCCGATCTCCATTTGGGACGTGCGACCTATGGTTGGAAAGATATTTGAGTGAAGTTTCACTCTCTAGTTGAAGGTTTTGGCTAATTTTGGCTGCAAGTTTGTGAAAATTGCACTTTTCTCTCAAGGTCGGTCTGGAATTTCTGGGTTTTCTTTTCTGAGTTGCTTCGAAGGTGTCTTTGGGGGACGACCGTGTGCTCTCTCCTCTCCCGAAAGAGCTTGCTTCCGTGATCTTATCCACTGAATTAGAGGAGTTTTGGTCGGTCTTTTGTCCACCTACCAAGCCTGTCAACAGGGCTACTTCAACAACTTTCCGACTTAGCCAGATTTTCAATTTCTTGGATGTTTACTTATGCATTGCTTTTCATTAATTTGAGTGCAAATTTCTCTTCTAAATTTTGCTATGATTAGTCTAGACATTAAGGAAAACAAACCTACAAAAACATTTGCATGGACACTTAATGGTTTCATAAAGATTATAATTGGTAATCAAGAATGTATGGCCATTTAGATAAATAACTTTTCAAGTTAGTGGTACCGCAAGGGCGCTAATAGAAACATTAGCGTAAACAAGTCCCCCGTTCCTAGAAATATCTGGTTGCGTAGGAATTGAGACAACACTCCCGTGTCTTGATTGGTTTCTAGCCGACCTTAATAGGCTAGTGGCGACTCCTAGAAATACATAGGTTGTTAAGAACTAAAAACAAAATCCATAGATGTCATTTCTATCATAACTTGATACCATCCATCATTTTTACAATTTTTTTGAATTTTTCTTTTTTTTTCATTTTTTTAAAAAATAATTCCTTAAACCGATATATGCCAATTTTCACTAATATGAGACTGCCCAGTACATGAATAATAAGAACCGAGCTCAAATCGATCGTTTGAAGATCGAAACTTGGTTTGCGCATTTCTTTGAACACTTGGCGCGCATCAATCTACCCAAATCAGCTTCGTCGGGCCATGTTTGTGGCCTTCAATCTCAACTCACAAGCAATCTTGCTTCTTAGTTTTCCTTTCAAGTGGTTCTTCGCTCAAGAAACCAAGAAATTATCCTCGGGGCCCGTGGAAGTTGGCTTCTTCAACTGGAAAACAAGATCTGCAAAGAAAGAACGGATAACGAAGGTTTTCATTAACTTCCAAAATCAAGCTTCAGAACCTCTTTTATTGGCAAAATAAACACCAAAAAAAGCTATATGTATTCTACTTTGGTTTTGAACTCATGGTTTTCCTCATTTGTCTCTCAACTTTCTCAAAAACACTCGCTTTCTCTCACTTGTGACCAACTAGGCTCAACACTTAGAAAAATTCAGACTTTCTTGGCCCGCTAGGAGGGTGGTTTTCGGGGGCTTTAGGAGGCCTTCCCGATCTCCATTTGGGACGTGCGACCTTTGGTTGGAAAGATTTTTGAGTGAATTTTCACTCTCTAGTTGAAGGTTTTGGCTAATTTTGGCTGCAAGTTTGTGAAAATTGCACTTTTTCTCTCAAGGTCGGTCTGGAATTTCTGGGTTTTCTTTTCTGGAGTTGCTTCGAAGGTGTCTTTGGGGGACGACCGTGTGCTCTCTCCTCTCCTGAAAGAGCTTGCTTCCGTGATCTTATCCACTGAATTAGAGGAGTTTTGGTCGGTCTTTTGTCCACCTACCAAGCCTGTCAACAGGGCTACTTCAACAACTTTCGACTTAGCCCAGATTTTCAATTTCTTGGATGTTTACTTATGCATTGCTTTTCATTAATTTGAGTGCAAATTTCTCTTCTAAATTTTGCTATGATTAGTCTAGACATTAAGGAAAACAAACCTACAAAAACATTTGCATGGACACTTAATGGTTTCATAAAGATTATAATTGGTAATCAAGAATGTATGGCCATTTAGATAAATAACTTTTCAAGTTAGTGGTACCGCAAGGGCGCTAATAGAAACATTAGCGTAAACAAGTCCCCGTTCCTAGAAATATCTGGTTGCGTAGGAATTGAGACAACACTCCCGTGTCTTGATTGGTTTCTAGCCGACCTTAATAGGCTAGTGGCGACTCCTAGAAATACATAGGTTGTTAAGAACTAAAAAACAAAATCCATAGATGTCATTTCTATCATAACTTGATACCATCCATCATTTTTACAATTTTTTTGAATTTTTCATTTTTTTTTTTTTTTTTTTAAAAAATAATTCCTTAAACCGATATATGCCAATTTTCACTAATATGAGACTGCCCAGTACATGAATAATAAGAACCGAGCTCAAATCGATCGTTTGAAGATCGAAACTTGGTTTGCGCATTTCTTTGAACACTTGGCGCGCATCAATCTACCCAAATCAGCTTCGTCGGGCCATGTTTGTGGCCTTCAATCTCAACTCACAAGCAATCTTGCTTCTTAGTTTTCCTTTCAAGTGGTTCTTCGCTCAAGAAACCAAGAAATTATCCTCGGGGGCCCGTGGAAGTTGGCTTCTTCAACTGGAAAACAAGATCTGCAAAGAAAGAACGGATAACGAAGGTTTTCATTAACTTCCAAAATCAAGCTTCAGAACCTCTTTTATTGGCAAAATAAACACCAAAAAAAGCTATATGTATTCTACTTTGGTTTTGAACTCATGGTTTTCCTCATTTGTCTCTCAACTTTCTCAAAAACACTCGCTTTCTCTCGCTCGTGACCAACCGGGCTCAACACTTAGAAAAATTCAGACTTTCTTTGGCCCGCCAGGAGGGTAGTTTTTCGGGGGGCTTTAGGAGGCCTTCCCGATCTCCATTTGGGACGTGCGACCTATGGTTGGAAAGATATTTGAGTGAAGTTTCACTCTCTAGTTGAAGGTTTTGGCTAATTTTGGCTGCAAGTTTGTGAAAATTGCACTTTTCTCTCAAGGTCGGTCTGGAATTTCTGGGTTTTCTTTTCTGGAGTTGCTTCGAAGGTGTCTTTGGGGGACGACCGTGTGCTCTCTCCTCTCCTGAAAGAGCTTGCTTCCGTGATCTTATCCACTGAATTAGAGGAGTTTTGGTCGGTCTTTTGTCCACCTACCAAGCCTGTCAACAGGGCTACTTCAACAACTTTCGACTTAGCCAGATTTTCAATTTCTTGGATGTTTACTTATGCATTGCTTTTCATTAATTTGAGTGCAAATTTCTCTTCTAAATTTTGCTATGATTAGTCTAGACATTAAGGAAAACAAACCTACAAAAACATTTGCATGGACACTTAATGGTTTCATAAAGATTATAATTGGTAATCAAGAATGTATGGCCATTTAGATAAATAACTTTTCAAGTTAGTGGTACCGCAAGGGCGCTAATAGAAACATTAGCGTAAACAAGTCCCCGTTCCTAGAAATATCTGGTTGCGTAGGAATTGAGACAACACTCCCGTGTCTTGATTGGTTTCTAGCCGACCTTAATAGGCTAGTGGCGACTCCTAGAAATACATAGGTTGTTAAGAACTAAAAAACAAAATCCATAGATGTCATTTCTATCATAACTTGATACCATCCATCATTTTTACAATTTTTTTGAATTTTTCATTTTTTTTTTTTTTCATTTTTTTAAAAAATAATTCCTTAAACCGATATATGCCAATTTTCACTAATATGAGACTGCCCAGTACATGAATAATAAGAACCGAGCTCAAATCGATCGTTTGAAGATCGAAACTTGGTTTGCGCATTTCTTTGAACACTTGGCGCGCATCAATCTACCCAAATCAGCTTCGTCGGGCCATGTTTGTGGCCTTCAATCTCAACTCACAAGCAATCTTGCTTCTTAGTTTTCCTTTCAAGTGGTTCTTCGCTCAAGAAACCAAGAAATTATCCTCGGGGCCCGTGGAAGTTGGCTTCTTCAACTGGAAAACAAGATCTGCAAAGAAAGAACGGATAACGAAGGTTTTCATTAACTTCCAAAATCAAGCTTCAGAACCTCTTTTATTGGCAAAATAAACACCAAAAAAAGCTATATGTATTCTACTTTGGTTTTGAACTCATGGTTTTCCTCATTTGTCTCTCAACTTTCTCAAAAACACTCGCTTTCTCTCGCTCGTGACCAACCGGGCTCAACACTTAGAAAAATTCAGACTTTCTTTGGCCCGCCAGGAGGGTAGTTTTTCGGGGGCTTTAGGAGGCCTTCCCGATCTCCATTTGGGACGTGCGACCTATGGTTGGAAAGATATTTGAGTGAAGTTTCACTCTCTAGTTGAAGGTTTTGGCTAATTTTGGCTGCAAGTTTGTGAAAATTGCACTTTTTTCTCTCAAGGTCGGTCTGGAATTTCTGGGTTTTCTTTTCTGGAGTTGCTTCGAAGGTGTCTTTGGGGGACGACCGTGTGCTCTCTCCTCTCCTGAAAGAGCTTGCTTCCGTGATCTTATCCACTGAATTAGAGGAGTTTTGGTCGGTCTTTTGTCCACCTACCAAGCCTGTCAACAGGGCTACTTCAACAACTTTCGACTTAGCCAGATTTTCAATTTCTTGGATGTTTACTTATGCATTGCTTTTCATTAATTTGAGTGCAAATTTCTCTTCTAAATTTTGCTATGATTAGTCTAGACATTAAGGAAAACAAACCTACAAAAACATTTGCATGGACACTTAATGGTTTCATAAAGATTATAATTGGTAATCAAGAATGTATGGCCATTTAGATAAATAACTTTTCAAGTTAGTGGTACCATGAAGGGCGCTAATAGAAACATTAGCGTAAACAAGTCCCCGTTCCTAGAAATATCTGGTTGCGTAGGAATTGAGACAACACTCCCGTGTCTTGATTGGTTTCTAGCCGACCTTAATAGGCTAGTGGCGACTCCTAGAAATACATAGGTTGTTAAGAACTAAAAAACAAAATCCATAGATGTCATTTCTATCATAACTTGATACCATCCATCATTTTTACAATTTTTTTGAATTTTTCATTTTTTTCATTTTTTTTAAAAATAATTCCTTAAACCGATATATGCCAATTTTCACTAATATGAGACTGCCCAGTACATGAATAATAAGAACCGAGCTCAAATCGATCGTTTGAAGATCGAAACTTGGTTTGCGCATTTCTTTGAACACTTGGCGCGCATCAATCTACCCAAATCAGCTTCGTCGGGCCATGTTTGTGGCCTTCAATCTCAACTCACAAGCAATCTTGCTTCTTAGTTTTCCTTTCAAGTGGTTCTTCGCTCAAGAAACCAAGAAATTATCCTCGGGGCCCGTGGAAGTTGGCTTCTTCAACTGGAAAACAAGATCTCGCAAAGAAAGAACGGATAACGAAGGTTTTCATTAACTTCCAAAATCAAGCTTCAGAACCTCTTTTATTGGCAAAATAAACACCAAAAAAAGCTATATGTATTCTACTTTGGTTTTGAACTCATGGTTTTCCTCATTTGTCTCTCAACTTTCTCAAAAACACTCGCTTTCTCTCGCTCGTGACCAACCGGGCTCAACACTTAGAAAAATTCAGACTTTCTTTGGCCCGCCAGGAGGGTAGTTTTTCGGGGGCTTTAGGAGGCCTTCCCGATCTCCATTTGGGACGTGCGACCTATGGTTGGAAAGATATTTGAGTGAAGTTTCACTCTCTAGTTGAAGGTTTTGGCTAATTTTGGCTGCAAGTTTGTGAAAATTGCACTTTTTTTCTCTCAAGGTCGGTCTGGAATTTCTGGGTTTTCTTTTCCGGGTTGCTTCTGAAGGTGTCTTTGGGGGACGACCGTGTGCTCTCTCCTCTCCTGAAAGAGCTTGCTTCCGTGATCTTATCCACTGAATTAGAGGAGTTTTGGTCGGTCTTTTGTCCACCTACCAAGCCTGTCAACAGGGCTACTTCAACAACTTTCTGACTTAGCCGATTTTCAATTTCTTGGATGTTTACTTATGCATTGCTTTTCATTAATTTGAGTGCAAATTTCTCTTCTAAATTTTGCTATGATTAGTCTAGACATTAAGGAAAACAAACCTACAAAAACATTTGCATGGACACTTAATGGTTTCATAAAGATTATAATTGGTAATCAAGAATGCGCTATGGCCATTTAGATAAATAACTTTTCAAGTTAGTGGTACCGCAAGGGCGCTAATAGAAACATTAGCGTAAACAAGTCCCCGTTCCTAGAAATATCTGGTTGCGTAGGAATTGAGACAACACTCCCGTGTCTTGATTGGTTTCTAGCCGACCTTAATAGGCTAGTGGCGACTCCTAGAAATACATAGGTTGTTAAGAACTAAAAAACAAAATCCATAGATGTCATTTCTATCATAACTTGATACCATCCATCATTTTTACAATTTTTTTGAATTTTTCATTTTTTTCAATTTTTTTTCATTTTTTTAAAAAATAATTCCTTAAACCGATATATGCCAATTTTCACTAATATGAGACTGCCCAGTACATGAATAATAAGAACCGAGCTCAAATCGATCGTTTGAAGATCGAAACTTGGTTTGCGCATTTCTTTGAACACTTGGCGCGCATCAATCTACCCAAATCAGCTTCGTCGGGCCATGTTTGTGGCCTTCAATCTCAACTCACAAGCAATCTTGCTTCTTAGTTTTCCTTTCAAGTGGTTCTTCGCTCAAGAAACCAAGAAATTATCCTCGGGGCCCGTGGAAGTTGGCTTCTTCAACTGGAAAACAAGATCTGCAAAGAAAGAACGGATAACGAAGGTTTTCATTAACTTCCAAAATCAAGCTTCGAACCTCTTTTATTGGCAAAATAAACACCAAAAAAGCTATATGTATTCTACTTTGGTTTTGAACTCATGGTTTTCCTCATTTGTCTCTCAACTTTCTCAAAAACACTCGCTTTCTCTCGCTCGTGACCAACCGGGCTCAACACTTAGAAAAATTCAGACTTTCTTTGGCCCGCCAGGAGGGTAGTTTTTCGGGGGCTTTAGGAGGCCTTCCCGATCTCCATTTGGGACGTGCGACCTATGGTTGGAAAGATATTTGAGTGAAGTTTCACTCTCTAGTTGAAGGTTTTGGCTAATTTTGGCTGCAAGTTTGTGAAAATTGCACTTTTTCTCTCAAGGTCGGTCTGGAATTTCTGGGTTTTCTTTTCTGAGTTGCTTCGAAGGTGTCTTTGGGGGACGACCGTGTGCTCTCTCCTCTCCTGAAAGAGCTTGCTTCCGTGATCTTATCCACTGAATTAGAGGAGTTTTGGTCGGTCTTTTGTCCACCTACCAAGCCTGTCAACAGGGCTACTTCAACAACTTTCGACTTAGCCGATTTTCAATTTCTTGGATGTTTACTTATGCATTGCTTTTCATTAATTTGAGTGCAAATTTCTCTTCTAAATTTTGCTATGATTAGTCTAGACATTAAGGAAAACAAACCTACAAAAACATTTGCATGGACACTTAATGGTTTCATAAAGATTATAATTGGTAATCAAGAATGTATGGCCATTTAGATAAATAACTTTTCAAGTTAGTGGTACGCCGCAAGGGCGCTAATAGAAACATTAGCGTAAACAAGTCCCCGTTCCTAGAAATATCTGGTTGCGTAGGAATTGAGACAACACTCCCGTGTCTTGATTGGTTTCTAGCCGACCTTAATAGGCTAGTGGCGACTCCTAGAAATACATAGGTTGTTAAGAACTAAAAAACAAAATCCATAGATGTCATTTCTATCATAACTTGATACCATCCATCATTTTTACAATTTTTTTGAATTTTTCATTTTTTTTTTTTCATTTTTTTAAAAAATAATTCCTTAAACCGATATATGCCAATTTTCACTAATATGAGACTGCCCAGTACATGAATAATAAGAACCGAGCTCAAATCGATCGTTTGAAGATCGAAACTTGGTTTGCGCATTTCTTTGAACACTTGGCGCGCATCAATCTACCCAAATCAGCTTCGTCGGGCCATGTTTGTGGCCTTCAATCTCAACTCACAAGCAATCTTGCTTCTTAGTTTTCCTTTCAAGTGGTTCTTCGCTCAAGAAACCAAGAAATTATCCTCGGGGCCCGTGGAAGTTGGCTTCTTCAACTGGAAAACAAGATCTGCAAAGAAAGAACGGATAACGAAGGTTTTCATTAACTTCCAAAATCAAGCTTCAGAACCTCTTTTATTGGCAAAATAAACACCAAAAAAAGCTATATGTATTCTACTTTGGTTTTGAACTCATGGTTTTCCTCATTTGTCTCTCAACTTTCTCAAAAACACTCGCTTTCTCTCGCTCGTGACCAACCGGGCTCAACACTTAGAAAAATTCAGACTTTCTTTGGCCCGCCAGGAGGGTAGTTTTTCGGGGGCTTTAGGAGGCCTTCCCGATCTCCATTTGGGACGTGCGACCTATGGTTGGAAAGATATTTGAGTGAAGTTTCACTCTCTAGTTGAAGGTTTTGGCTAATTTTGGCTGCAAGTTTGTGAAAATTGCACTTTTTTCTCTCAAGGTCGGTCTGGAATTTCTGGGTTTTCTTTTCTGGAGTTGCTTCTGAAGGTGTCTTTGGGGGACGACCGTGTGCTCTCTCCTCTCCTGAAAGAGCTTGCTTCCGTGATCTTATCCACTGAATTAGAGGAGTTTTGGTCGGTCTTTTGTCCACCTACCAAGCCTGTCAACAGGGCTACTTCAACAACTTTCGACTTAGCCAGATTTTCAATTTCTTGGATGTTTACTTATGCATTGCTTTTCATTAATTTGAGTGCAAATTTCTCTTCTAAATTTTGCTATGATTAGTCTAGACATTAAGGAAAACAAACCTACAAAAACATTTGCATGGACACTTAATGGTTTCATAAAGATTATAATTGGTAATCAAGAATGTATGGCCATTTAGATAAATAACTTTTCAAGTTAGTGGTACCGCAAGGGCGCTAATAGAAACATTAGCGTAAACAAGTCCCCGTTCCTAGAAATATCTGGTTGCGTAGGAATTGAGACAACACTCCCGTGTCTTGATTGGTTTCTAGCCGACCTTAATAGGCTAGTGGCGACTCCTAGAAATACATAGGTTGTTAAGAACTAAAAAACAAAATCCATAGATGTCATTTCTATCATAACTTGATACCATCCATCATTTTTACAATTTTTTTGAATTTTTCATTTTTTGAATTTTTTTTCATTTTTATTAAAAAATAATTCCTTAAACCGATATATGCCAATTTTCACTAATATGAGACTGCCCAGTACATGAATAATAAGAACCGAGCTCAAATCGATCGTTTGAAGATCGAAACTTGGTTTGCGCATTTCTTTGAACACTTGGCGCGCATCAATCTACCCAAATCAGCTTCGTCGGGCCATGTTTGTGGCCTTCAATCTCAACTCACAAGCAATCTTGCTTCTTAGTTTTCCTTTCAAGTGGTTCTTCGCTCAAGAAACCAAGAAATTATCCTCGGGGCCCGTGGAAGTTGGCTTCTTCAACTGGAAAACAAGATCTGCAAAGAAAGAACGGATAACGAAGGTTTTCATTAACTTCCAAAATCAAGCTTCAGAACCTCTTTTATTGGCAAAATAAACACCAAAAAAAGCTATATGTATTCTACTTTGGTTTTGAACTCATGGTTTTCCTCATTTGTCTCTCAACTTTCTCAAAAACACTCGCTTTCTCTCGCTCGTGACCAACCGGGCTCAACACTTAGAAAAATTCAGACTTTCTTTGGCCCGCCAGGAGGGTAGTTTTTCGGGGGGCTTTAGGAGGCCTTCCCGATCTCCATTTGGGACGTGCGACCTATGGTTGGAAAGATATTTGAGTGAAGTTTCACTCTCTAGTTGAAGGTTTTGGCTAATTTTGGCTGCAAGTTTGTGAAAATTGCACTTTTTTCTCTCAAGGTCGGTCTGGAATTTCTGGGTTTTCTTTTCTGAGTTGCTTCTGAAGGTGTCTTTGGGGGACGACCGTGTGCTCTCTCCTCTCCTGAAAGAGCTTGCTTCCGTGATCTTATCCACTGAATTAGAGGAGTTTTGGTCGGTCTTTTGTCCACCTACCAAGCCTGTCAACAGGGCTACTTCAACAACTTTCGACTTAGCCAGATTTTCAATTTCTTGGATGTTTACTTATGCATTGCTTTTCATTAATTTGAGTGCAAATTTCTCTTCTAAATTTTGCTATGATTAGTCTAGACATTAAGGAAAACAAACCTACAAAAACATTTGCATGGACACTTAATGGTTTCATAAAGATTATAATTGGTAATCAAGAATGTATGGCCATTTAGATAAATAACTTTTCAAGTTAGTGGTACCGCAAGGGCGCTAATAGAAACATTAGCGTAAACAAGTCCCCGTTCCTAGAAATATCTGGTTGCGTAGGAATTGAGACAACACTCCCGTGTCTTGATTGGTTTCTAGCCGACCTTAATAGGCTAGTGGCGACTCCTAGAAATACATAGGTTGTTAAGAACTAAAAAACAAAATCCATAGATGTCATTTCTATCATAACTTGATACCATCCATCATTTTTACAATTTTTTTGAATTTTTCTTTTTTTTTTCATTTTTTTAAAAAAATAATTCCTTAAACCGATATATGCCAATTTTCACTAATATGAGACTGCCCAGTACATGAATAATAAGAACCGAGCTCAAATCGATCGTTTGAAGATCGAAACTTGGTTTGCGCATTTCTTTGAACACTTGGCGCGCATCAATCTACCCAAATCAGCTTCGTCGGGCCATGTTTGTGGCCTTCAATCTCAACTCACAAGCAATCTTGCTTCTTAGTTTTCCTTTCAAGTGGTTCTTCGCTCAAGAAACCAAGAAATTATCCTCGGGGCCCGTGGAAGTTGGCTTCTTCAACTGGAAAACAAGATCTGCAAAGAAAGAACGGATAACGAAGGTTTTCATTAACTTCCAAAATCAAGCTTCAGAACCTCTTTTATTGGCAAAATAAACACCAAAAAAAGCTATATGTATTCTACTTTGGTTTTGAACTCATGGTTTTCCTCATTTGTCTCTCAACTTTCTCAAAAACACTCGCTTTCTCTCGCTCGTGACCAACCGGGCTCAACACTTAGAAAAATTCAGACTTTCTTTGGCCCGCCAGGAGGGTAGTTTTTCGGGGGCTTTAGGAGGCCTTCCCGATCTCCATTTGGGACGTGCGACCTATGGTTGAAAGATATTTGAGTGAAGTTTCACTCTCTAGTTGAAGGTTTTGGCTAATTTTGGCTGCAAGTTTGTGAAAATTGCACTTTTTTCTCTCAAGGTCGGTCTGGAATTTCTGGGTTTTCTTTTCTGGAGTTGCTTCGAAGGTGTCTTTGGGGGACGACCGTGTGCTCTCTCCTCTCCTGAAAGAGCTTGCTTCCGTGATCTTATCCACTGAATTAGAGGAGTTTTGGTCGGTCTTTTGTCCACCTACCAAGCCTGTCAACAGGGCTACTTCAACAACTTTCGACTTAGCCAGATTTTCAATTTCTTGGATGTTTACTTATGCATTGCTTTTCATTAATTTGAGTGCAAATTTCTCTTCTAAATTTTGCTATGATTAGTCTAGACATTAAGGAAAACAAACCTACAAAAACATTTGCATGGACACTTAATGGTTTCATAAAGATTATAATTGGTAATCAAGAATGTATGGCCATTTAGATAAATAACTTTTCAAGTTAGTGGTACCGCAAGGGCGCTAATAGAAACATTAGCGTAAACAAGTCCCCGTTCCTAGAAATATCTGGTTGCGTAGGAATTGAGACAACACTCCCGTGTCTTGATTGGTTTCTAGCCGACCTTAATAGGCTAGTGGCGACTCCTAGAAATACATAGGTTGTTAAGAACTAAAAAACAAAATCCATAGATGTCATTTCTATCATAACTTGATACCATCCATCATTTTTACAATTTTTTTGAATTTTTCATTTTTTTTTTTTTTTTCATTTTTTTAAAAATAATTCCTTAAACCGATATATGCCAATTTTCACTAATATGAGACTGCCCAGTACATGAATAATAAGAACCGAGCTCAAATCGATCGTTTGAAGATCGAAACTTGGTTTGCGCATTTCTTTGAACACTTGGCGCGCATCAATCTACCCAAATCAGCTTCGTCGGGCCATGTTTGTGGCCTTCAATCTCAACTCACAAGCAATCTTGCTTCTTAGTTTTCCTTTCAAGTGGTTCTTCGCTCAAGAAACCAAGAAATTATCCTCGGGGCCCGTGGAAGTTGGCTTCTTCAACTGGAAAACAAGATCTCGCAAAGAAAGAACGGATAACGAAGGTTTTCATTAACTTCCAAAATCAAGCTTCAGAACCTCTTTTATTGGCAAAATAAACACCAAAAAAAGCTATATGTATTCTACTTTGGTTTTGAACTCATGGTTTTCCTCATTTGTCTCTCAACTTTCTCAAAAACACTCGCTTTCTCTCGCTCGTGACCAACCGGGCTCAACACTTAGAAAAATTCAGACTTTCTTTGGCCCGCCAGGAGGGTAGTTTTTCGGGGGGCTTTAGGAGGCCTTCCCGATCTCCATTTGGGACGTGCGACCTATGGTTGGAAAGATATTTGAGTGAAGTTTCACTCTCTAGTTGAAGGTTTTGGCTAATTTTGGCTGCAAGTTTGTGAAAATTGCACTTTTTTCTCTCAAGGTCGGTCTGGAATTTCTGGGTTTTCTTTTCTGGAGTTGCTTCGAAGGTGTCTTTGGGGGACGACCGTGTGCTCTCTCCTCTCCCGAAAGAGCTTGCTTCCGTGATCTTATCCACTGAATTAGAGGAGTTTTGGTCGGTCTTTTGTCCACCTACCAAGCCTGTCAACAGGGCTACTTCAACAACTTTCTGACTTAGCCAGATTTTCAATTTCTTGGATGTTTACTTATGCATTGCTTTTCATTAATTTGAGTGCAAATTTCTCTTCTAAATTTTGCTATGATTAGTCTAGACATTAAGGAAAACAAACCTACAAAAACATTTGCATGGACACTTAATGGTTTCATAAAGATTATAATTGGTAATCAAGAATGTATGGCCATTTAGATAAATAACTTTTCAAGTTAGTGGTACCGCAAGGGCGCTAATAGAAACATTAGCGTAAACAAGTCCCCGTTCCTAGAAATATCTGGTTGCGTAGGAATTGAGACAACACTCCCGTGTCTTGATTGGTTTCTAGCCGACCTTAATAGGCTAGTGGCGACTCCTAGAAATACATAGGTTGTTAAGAACTAAAAAACAAAATCCATAGATGTCATTTCTATCATAACTTGATACCATCCATCATTTTTACAATTTTTTTGAATTTTTCATTTTTTTTTTTTTTTCATTTTTTTTAAAAAATAATTCCTTAAACCGATATATGCCAATTTTCACTAATATGAGAATGCCCAGTACATGAATAATAAGAACCGAGCTCAAATCGATCGTTTGAAGATCGAAACTTGGTTTGCGCATTTCTTTGAACACTTGGCGCGCATCAATCTACCCAAATCAGCTTCGTCGGGCCATGTTTGTGGCCTTCAATCTCAACTCACAAGCAATCTTGCTTCTTAGTTTTCCTTTCAAGTGGTTCTTCGCTCAAGAAACCAAGAAATTATCCTCGGGGCCCGTGGAAGTTGGCTTCTTCAACTGGAAAACAAGATCTGCAAAGAAAGAACGGATAACGAAGGTTTTCATTAACTTCCAAAATCAAGCTTCAGAACCTCTTTTATTGGCAAAATAAACACCAAAAAAAGCTATATGTATTCTACTTTGGTTTTGAACTCATGGTTTTCCTCATTTGTCTCTCAACTTTCTCAAAAACACTCGCTTTCTCTCGCTCGTGACCAACCGGGCTCAACACTTAGAAAAATTCAGACTTTCTTTGGCCCGCCAGGAGGGTAGTTTTTCGGGGGCTTTAGGAGGCCTTCCCGATCTCCATTTGGGACGTGCGACCTATGGTTGGAAAGATATTTGAGTGAAGTTTCACTCTCTAGTTGAAGGTTTTGGCTAATTTTGGCTGCAAGTTTGTGAAAATTGCACTTTTTTCTCTCAAGGTCGGTCTGGAATTTCTGGGTTTTCTTTTCTGGAGTTGCTTCCGAAGGTGTCTTTGGGGGACGACCGTGTGCTCTCTCCTCTCCCTGAAAGAGCTTGCTTCCGTGATCTTATCCACTGAATTAGAGGAGTTTTGGTCGGTCTTTTGTCCACCTACCAAGCCTGTCAACAGGGCTACTTCAACAACTTTCTGACTTAGCCAGATTTTCAATTTCTTGGATGTTTACTTATGCATTGCTTTTCATTAATTTGAGTGCAAATTTCTCTTCTAAATTTTGCTATGATTAGTCTAGACATTAAGGAAAACAAACCTACAAAAACATTTGCATGGACACTTAATGGTTTCATAAAGATTATAATTGGTAATCAAGAATGTATGGCCATTTAGATAAATAACTTTTCAAGTTAGTGGTACCGCAAGGGCGCTAATAGAAACATTAGCGTAAACAAGTCCCCGTTCCTAGAAATATCTGGTTGCGTAGGAATTGAGACAACACTCCCGTGTCTTGATTGGTTTCTAGCCGACCTTAATAGGCTAGTGGCGACTCCTAGAAATACATAGGTTGTTAAGAACTAAAAAACAAAATCCATAGATGTCATTTCTATCATAACTTGATACCATCCATCATTTTTACAATTTTTTTGAATTTTTCATTTTTTTTTTTTTTTTTTAAAAAATAATTCCTTAAACCGATATATGCCAATTTTCACTAATATGAGACTGCCCAGTACATGAATAATAAGAACCGAGCTCAAATCGATCGTTTGAAGATCGAAACTTGGTTTGCGCATTTCTTTGAACACTTGGCGCGCATCAATCTACCCAAATCAGCTTCGTCGGGCCATGTTTGTGGCCTTCAATCTCAACTCACAAGCAATCTTGCTTCTTAGTTTTCCTTTCAAGTGGTTCTTCGCTCAAGAAACCAAGAAATTATCCTCGGGGCCCGTGGAAGTTGGCTTCTTCAACTGGAAAACAAGATCTCGCAAAGAAAGAACGGATAACGAAGGTTTTCATTAACTTCCAAAATCAAGCTTCAGAACCTCTTTTATTGGCAAAATAAACACCAAAAAAGCTATATGTATTCTACTTTGGTTTTGAACTCATGGTTTTCCTCATTTGTCTCTCAACTTTCTCAAAAACACTCGCTTTCTCTCGCTCGTGACCAACCGGGCTCAACACTTAGAAAAATTCAGACTTTCTTTGGCCCGCCAGGAGGGTAGTTTTTCGGGGGCTTTAGGAGGCCTTCCCGATCTCCATTTGGGACGTGCGACCTATGGTTGGAAAGATATTTGAGTGAAGTTTCACTCTCTAGTTGAAGGTTTTGGCTAATTTTGGCTGCAAGTTTGTGAAAATTGCACTTTTTTCTCTCAAGGTCGGTCTGGAATTTCTGGGTTTTCTTTTCTGAGTTGCTTCGAAGGTGTCTTTGGGGGACGACCGTGTGCTCTCTCCTCTCCTGAAAGAGCTTGCTTCCGTGATCTTATCCACTGAATTAGAGGAGTTTTGGTCGGTCTTTTGTCCACCTACCAAGCCTGTCAACAGGGCTACTTCAACAACTTTCTGACTTAGCCAGATTTTCAATTTCTTGGATGTTTACTTATGCATTGCTTTTCATTAATTTGAGTGCAAATTTCTCTTCTAAATTTTGCTATGATTAGTCTAGACATTAAGGAAAACAAACCTACAAAAACATTTGCATGGACACTTAATGGTTTCATAAAGATTATAATTGGTAATCAAGAATGTATGGCCATTTAGATAAATAACTTTTCAAGTTAGTGGTACCGCAAGGGCGCTAATAGAAACATTAGCGTAAAACAAGTCCCCGTTCCTAGAAATATCTGGTTGCGTAGGAATTGAGACAACACTCCCGTGTCTTGATTGGTTTCTAGCCGACCTTAATAGGCTAGTGGCGACTCCTAGAAATACATAGGTTGTTAAGAACTAAAAAACAAAATCCATAGATGTCATTTCTATCATAACTTGATACCATCCATCATTTTTACAATTTTTTTGAATTTTTCATTTTTTTTTTTTTTCATTTTTTTAAAAAATAATTCCTTAAACCGATATATGCCAATTTTCACTAATATGAGACTGCCCAGTACATGAATAATAAGAGCCGAGCTCAAATCGATCGTTTGAAGATCGAAACTTGGTTTGCGCATTTCTTTGAACACTTGGCGCGCATCAATCTACCCAAATCAGCTTCGTCGGGCCATGTTTGTGGCCTTCAATCTCAACTCACAAGCAATCTTGCTTCTTAGTTTTCCTTTCAAGTGGTTCTTCGCTCAAGAAACCAAGAAATTATCCTCGGGGCCCGTGGAAGTTGGCTTCTTCAACTGGAAAACAAGATCTCGCAAAGAAAGAACGGATAACGAAGGTTTTCATTAACTTCCAAAATCAAGCTTCAGAACCTCTTTTATTGGCAAAATAAACACCAAAAAAGCTATATGTATTCTACTTTGGTTTTGAACTCATGGTTTTCCTCATTTGTCTCTCAACTTTCTCAAAAACACTCGCTTTCTCTCGCTCGTGACCAACCGGGCTCAACACTTAGAAAAATTCAGACTTTCTTTGGCCCGCCAGGAGGGTAGTTTTTCGGGGGCTTTAGGAGGCCTTCCCGATCTCCATTTGGGACGTGCGACCTATGGTTGGAAAGATATTTGAGTGAAGTTTCACTCTCTAGTTGAAGGTTTTGGCTAATTTTGGCTGCAAGTTTGTGAAAATTGCACTTTTTCTCTCAAGGTCGGTCTGGAATTTCTGGGTTTTCTTTTCTGAGTTGCTTCTGAAGGTGTCTTTGGGGACGACCGTGTGCTCTCTCCTCTCCTGAAAGAGCTTGCTTCCGTGATCTTATCCACTGAATTAGAGGAGTTTTGGTCGGTCTTTTGTCCACCTACCAAGCCTGTCAACAGGGCTACTTCAACAACTTTCTGACTTAGCCAGATTTTCAATTTCTTGGATGTTTACTTATGCATTGCTTTTCATTAATTTGAGTGCAAATTTCTCTTCTAAATTTTGCTATGATTAGTCTAGACATTAAGGAAAACAAACCTACAAAAACATTTGCATGGACACTTAATGGTTTCATAAAGATTATAATTGGTAATCAAGAATGTATGGCCATTTAGATAAATAACTTTTCAAGTTAGTGGTACCGCAAGGGCGCTAATAGAAACATTAGCGTAAACAAGTCCCCGTTCCTAGAAATATCTGGTTGCGTAGGAATTGAGACAACACTCCCGTGTCTTGATTGGTTTCTAGCCGACCTTAATAGGCTAGTGGCGACTCCTAGAAATACATAGGTTGTTAAGAACTAAAAAACAAAATCCATAGATGTCATTTCTATCATAACTTGATACCATCCATCATTTTTACAATTTTTTTGAATTTTTCATTTTTTTTCATTTTTTTTCATTTTTATTAAAAAATAATTCCTTAAACCGATATATGCCAATTTTCACTAATATGAGACTGCCCAGTACATGAATAATAAGAACCGAGCTCAAATCGATCGTTTGAAGATCGAAACTTGGTTTGCGCATTTCTTTGAACACTTGGCGCGCATCAATCTACCCAAATCAGCTTCGTCGGGCCATGTTTGTGGCCTTCAATCTCAACTCACAAGCAATCTTGCTTCTTAGTTTTCCTTTCAAGTGGTTCTTCGCTCAAGAAACCAAGAAATTATCCTCGGGGCCCGTGGAAGTTGGCTTCTTCAACTGGAAAACAAGATCTGCAAAGAAAGAACGGATAACGAAGGTTTTCATTAACTTCCAAAATCAAGCTTCAACCTCTTTTATTGGCAAAATAAACACCAAAAAGCTATATGTATTCTACTTTGGTTTTGAACTCATGGTTTTCCTCATTTGTCTCTCAACTTTCTCAAAAACACTCGCTTTCTCTCGCTCGTGACCAACCGGGCTCAACACTTAGAAAAATTCAGACTTTCTTTGGCCCGCCAGGAGGGTAGTTTTTCGGGGGGCTTTAGGAGGCCTTCCCGATCTCCATTTGGGACGTGCGACCTATGGTTGGAAAGATATTTGAGTGAAGTTTCACTCTCTAGTTGAAGGTTTTGGCTAATTTTGGCTGCAAGTTTGTGAAAATTGCACTTTTTCTCTCAAGGTCGGTCTGGAATTTCTGGGTTTTCTTTTCCTGAGTTGCTTCTGAAGGTGTCTTTGGGGGACGACCGTGTGCTCTCTCCTCTCCTGAAAGAGCTTGCTTCCGTGATCTTATCCACTGAATTAGAGGAGTTTTGGTCGGTCTTTTGTCCACCTACCAAGCCTGTCAACAGGGCTACTTCAACAACTTTCTGACTTAGCCAGATTTTCAATTTCTTGGATGTTTACTTATGCATTGCTTTTCATTAATTTGAGTGCAAATTTCTCTTCTAAATTTTGCTATGATTAGTCTAGACATTAAGGAAAACAAACCTACAAAAACATTTGCATGGACACTTAATGGTTTCATAAAGATTATAATTGGTAATCAAGAATGTATGGCCATTTAGATAAATAACTTTTCAAGTTAGTGGTACCCCAAGGGCGCTAATAGAAACATTAGCGTAAACAAGTCCCCGTTCCTAGAAATATCTGGTTGCGTAGGAATTGAGACAACACTCCCGTGTCTTGATTGGTTTCTAGCCGACCTTAATAGGCTAGTGGCGACTCCTAGAAATACATAGGTTGTTAAGAACTAAAAAACAAAATCCATAGATGTCATTTCTATCATAACTTGATACCATCCATCATTTTTACAATTTTTTTGAATTTTTCATTTTTTTTCATTTTTTTAAAAATAATTCCTTAAACCGATATATGCCAATTTTCACTAATATGAGACTGCCCAGTACATGAATAATAAGAGCCGAGCTCAAATCGATCGTTTGAAGATCGAAACTTGGTTTGCGCATTTCTTTGAACACTTGGCGCGCATCAATCTACCCAAATCAGCTTCGTCGGGCCATGTTTGTGGCCTTCAATCTCAACTCACAAGCAATCTTGCTTCTTAGTTTTCCTTTCAAGTGGTTCTTCGCTCAAGAAACCAAGAAATTATCCTCGGGGGCCCGTGGAAGTTGGCTTCTTCAACTGGAAAACAAGATCTCGCAAAGAAAGAACGGATAACGAAGGTTTTCATTAACTTCCAAAATCAAGCTTCGAGAACCTCTTTTATTGGCAAAATAAACACCAAAAAAGCTATATGTATTCTACTTTGGTTTTGAACTCATGGTTTTCCTCATTTGTCTCTCAACTTTCTCAAAAACACTCGCTTTCTCTCGCTCGTGACCAACCGGGCTCAACACTTAGAAAAATTCAGACTTTCTTTGGCCCGCCAGGAGGGTAGTTTTTCGGGTGGCTTTAGAGGCCTTCCCGATCTCCATTTGGGACGTGCGACCTATGGTTGGAAAGATATTTGAGTGAAGTTTCACTCTCTAGTTGAAGGTTTTGGCTAATTTTGGCTGCAAGTTTGTGAAAATTGCACTTTTTTTCTCAAGGTCGGTCTGGAATTTCTGGGTTTTCTTTTCTGGAGTTGCTTCTGAAGGTGTCTTTGGGGACGACCGTGTGCTCTCTCCTCTCCTGAAAGAGCTTGCTTCCGTGATCTTATCCACTGAATTAGAGGATTTTTGGTCGGTCTTTTGTCCACCTACCAAGCCTGTCAACAGGGCTACTTCAACAACTTTCTGACTTAGACAGATTTTCAATTTCTTGGATGTTTAATTATGCATTGCTTTTCATTAATTTGAGTGCAAATTTCTCTTCTAAATTTTGCTATGATTAGTCTAGACATTAAGGAAAACAAACCTACAAAAACATTTGCATGGACACTTAATGGTTTCATAAAGATTATAATTGGTAATCAAGAATGTATGGCCATTTAGATAAATAACTTTTCAAGTTAGTGGTACCGCAAGGGCGCTAATAGAACATTAGCGTAAACAAGTCCCCCGTTCCTAGAAATATCTGGTTGCGTAGGAATTGAGACAACACTCCCGTGTCTTGATTGGTTTCTAGCCGACCTTAATAGGCTAGTGGCGACTCCTAGAAATACATAGGTTGTTACGAACTAAAAACAAAATCCATAGATGTCATTTCTATCATAACTTGATACCATCCATCATTTTTACAAATTTTTTGAATTTTTCTTTTTTTTTCATTTTTTTAAAAAAATAATTCCTTAAACCGATATATGCCAATTTTCACTAATATGAGAATGCCCAGTACATGAATAATAAGAACCGAGCTCAAATCGATCGCTTGAAGATCGAAACTTGATTTGCATTTCTTTGAACACTTGGCGCATCAATCTACCCAAATCAGCTTCGTCGGGCCATGTTTGTGGCCTTCAATCTCAACTCACAAGCAATCTTGCTTCTTAGTTTTCCTTTCAAGTGGTTCTTCGCTCAAGAAACCAAGAAATTATCTCGGGGCCCGTTGAAGTTGGCTTCTTCAACTGGAAAACAAGATCTCGCAAAGAAAGAACGGATAACGAAGGTTTTCATTAACTTCCAAAATCAAGCTTCGTAACCTCTTTATTGGCAAAATAAACACCAAAAAAAGCTATATGTATTCTACTTTGGTTTTGAACTCATGGTTTTCCTCATTTGTCTCTCAACTTTCTCAAAAACACTCGCTTTCTCTCGCTCGTGACCAACCGGGCTCAACACTTAGAAAAATTCAGACTTTCTTTTGGCCCGCCAGAGGGTAGTTTTGGGGGCTTTAGGAGGCCTTCCCGATCTCCATTTGGGACGTGCGACCTATGGTTGAAAGATATTTGAGTGAAGTTTCACTCTCTAGTTGAAGGTTTTGGCTAATTTTGGCTGCAAGTTTGTGAAAATTGCACTTTTTCTCTCAAGGTCGGTCTGGAATTTCTGGGTTTTCTTTTCCGAGTTGCTTCGAAGGTGTCTTTGGGGGACGACCGTGTGCTCTCTCCTCTCCCCGAAAGAGCTTGCTTCCGTGATCTTATCCACTGAATTTGAGGAGTTTTGGTCGGTCTTTTGTCCACCTACCAAGCCTCGTCAACAGGGCTACTTCAACAACTTTCGACTTAGCCAGATTTTCAATTTCTTGGTTGTTTACTTATGCATTGCTTTTTCATTAATTTGAGTGCAAATTTCTCTTCTAAATTTTGCTATGATTAGTCTAGACATTAAGGAAAACAAACCTACAAAAACATTTGCATGGACACTTAATGGTTTCATAAAGATTATAATTGGTAATCAAGAATGTATGGCCATTTAGATAAATAACTTTTCAAGTTAGTGGTACCGCAAGGGCGCTAATAGAAACATTAGCGTAAACAAGTCCCTGTTCCTAGAAATATCTGGTTGCGTAGGAATTGAGACAACACTCCCGTGTCTTGATTGGTTTCTAGCCGACTTTAATAGGCTAGGGCTACTCCTAGAAATACATAGGTTGTTAAGAACTAAAAACAAAATCCATAGATGTCATTTCTATCATAACTTGATACCATCCATCATTTTTACAATTTTTTTGAATTTTTCATTTTTTTTCATTTTTTTTTTCATTTTTAAAAAATAATTCCTTAAACCGATATATGCCAATTTTCACTAATATGAGACTGCCCAGTACATGAATAATAAGAACCGAGCTCAAATCGATCGTTTGAAGATCGAAACTTGGTTTGCGCATTTCTTTGAACACTTGGCGCGCATCAATCTACCCAAATCCAGCTTCGTCGGGCCATGTTTGTGGCCTTCAATCTCAACTCACAAGCAATCTTGCTTCTTAGTTTTCCTTTCAAGTGGTTCTTCGCTCAAGAAACCAAGAAATTATCCTCGGGGGCCCGTGGAAGTTGGCTTCTTCAACTCGGAAAACAAGATCTACAAAGAAAGAACGGATAACGAAGGTTTTCATTAACTTCCAAAATCAAGCTTCAAACCTCTTTTTATTGGCAAAAATAAACACCAAAAAAGCTATATGTATTCTACTTTGGTTTTGAACTCATGGTTTTCCTCATTTGTCTCTCAACTTTCTCAAAAACACTCGCTTTCTCTCGCTCGTGACCAACCGGGCTCAACACTTAGAAAAATTCAGACTTTCTTTGGCCCGCCAGAGGGTAGTTTTTCGGGTGGCTTTAGGAGGCCTTCCCGATCTCCATTTGGGACGTGCGACCTATGGTTGGAAAGATATTTGAGTGAAGTTTCACTCTAGTTGAAGGTTTTGGCTAATTTTGGCTGCAAGTTTGTGAAAATTGCACTTTTTTTTTTCTCAAGGTCGGTCTGGAATTTCGGGTTTTCTTTTCGGAGTTGCTTCCGGGTGTCTTTGGGGGACGACCGTGTGCTCTCTCCTCTCCTGAAAGAGCTTGCTTCCGTGATCTTATCCACTGAATTAGAGGAGTTTTGGTCGGTCTTTTGTCCACCTACCAAGCCTGTCAACAGGGCTACTTCAACAACTTTCTGACTTAGCCAGATTTTCAATTTCTTGATGTTTAATTATGCATTGCTTTTCATTAATTTGAGTGCAAATTTCTCTTCTAAATTTTGCTATGATTAGTCTAGACATTAAGGAAAAACAAACCTACAAAAACATTTGCATGGACACTTAATGGTTTCATAAAGATTATAATTGGTAATCAAGAATGTATGGCCATTTAGATAAATAACTTTTCAAGTTAGTGGTACCGCAAGGGCGCTAATAGAACATTACCGTAAACAAGTCCCCGTTCCTAAAATATCTGGTTGCGTAGGAATTGAGACAACACTCCCGTGTCTTGATTGGTTTCTAGCCGACCTTAATAGGCTAGTGGCGACTCCTAGAAATACATAGGTTGTTACGAACTAAAAAACAAAATCCATAGATGTCATTTCTATCATAACTTGATACCATCCATCATTTTTACAAATTTTTTGAATTTTTCTTTTTTTTTTCATTTTTTTAAAAAAATAATTCCTTAAACCGATATATGCCAATTTTCACTAATATGAGAATGCCCAGTACATGAATAATAAGAACCGAGCTCAAATCGATCGTTTGAAGATCGAAACTTGATTTGCGCATTTCTTTGAACACTTGGCGCGCATCAATCTACCCAAATCAGCTTCGTCGGGCCATGTTTGTGGCCTTCAATCTCAACTCACAAGCAATCTTGCTTCTTAGTTTTCCTTTCAAGTGGTTCTTCGCTCAAGAAACCAAGAAATTATCCTCGGGGGCCCGTGGAAGTTGGCTTCTTCAACTGGAAAACAAGATCTCGCAAAGAAAGAACGGATAACGAAGGTTTTCATTAACTTCCAAAATCAAGCTTGAGTAACCTCTTTATTGGCAAAATAAACACCAAAAAAAGCTATATGTATTCTACTTTGGTTTTGAACTCATGGTTTTCCTCATTTGTCTCTCAACTTTCTCAAAACACTTCGCTTTCTCTCGCTCGTGACCAACCGGGCTCAACACTTAGAAAAATTCAGACTTTCTTTGGCCCGCCAGGAGGGTAGTTTTTCGGGGGCTTTAGAGGCCTTCCTGATCTCCATTTGGGACGTGCGACCTATGGTTGGAAAGATATTTGAGTGAAGTTTCACTCTCTAGTTGAAGGTTTTGGCTAATTTTGGCTGCAAGTTTGTGAAAATTGCACTTTTCTCTCTCTTCGGTCTGGAATTTCTGGGTTTTCTTTTCTGGAGTTCTTTCCCGAAGGTGTCTTTGGGGACGACCGTGTGCTCTCTCCTCTCCCGAAAGAGCTTGCTTCCATGATCTTATCCACTGAATTAGAGGAGTTTTGGTCGGTCTTTGTCCACCTACCAAGCCTGTCAACAGGGCTACTTCAACAACTTTCTCGACTTAGCCGCATTTTCAATTTCTTGGATGTTTACTTATGCATTGCTTTTCATTAATTTGAGTGCAAATTTCTCTTCTAAATTTTGCTATGATTAGTCTAGACATTAAGGAAAACAAACCTACAAAAACATTTGCATGGACACTTAATGGTTTCATAAAGATTATAATTGGTAATCAAGAATGTATGGCCATTTAGATAAATAACTTTTCAAGTTAGTGGTACCGCAGGGCGCTTAATAGAAACATTAGCGTAAACAAGTCCCCTTTCCTAGAAATATCTGGTTGCGTAGGAATTGAGACAACACTCCCGTGTCTTGATTGGTTTCTAGCCGACCTTAATAGGCTAGTGGCGACTCCTAGAAATACATAGGTTGTTAAGAACTAAAACAAAATCCATAGATGTCATTTCTATCATAACTTGATACCATCCATCATTTTTACAATTTTTTTGAATTTTTCATTTTTTTTCATTTTTTTTAAAAAATAATTCCTTAAACCGATATATGCCAATTTTCACTAATATGAGACTGCCCAGTACATGAATAATAAGAGCCGAGCTCAAATCGATCGTTTGAAGATCGAAACTTGGTTTGCGCATTTCTTTGAACACTTGGCGCGCATCAATCTACCCAAATCGGCTTCTGGTCGGGCCATGTTTGTGGCCTTCAATCTCAACTCACAAGCAATCTTGCTTCTTAGTTTTCCTTTCAAGTGGTTCTTCGCTCAAGAAACCAAGAAATTATCCTCGGGGCCCGTGGGAAGTTGGCTTCTTCAACTGGAAAACAAGATCTGTAAAGAAAGAACGGATAACGAAGGTTTTCATTAACTTCAAAATCAAGCTTCGAACCTCTTTTATTGGCAAAATAAACACCAAAAAGCTATATGTATTCTACTTTGGTTTTGAACTCATGGTTTTCCTCATTTGTCTCTCTCAACTTTCTCAAAAACACTCGCTTTCTCGCTCGTGACCAACCGGGCTCAACACTTAGAAAAATTCAGACTTTCTTTGGCCCGCCAGGAGGGTAGTTTTTCGGGGGCTTTAGAGGCCTTCCCGATCTCCATTTGGGACGTGCGACCTATGGTTGGAAAGATATTTGAGTGAAGTTTCACTCTCTAGTTGAAGGTTTTGGCTAATTTTGGCTGCAAGTTTGTGAAAATTGCACTTTTTTTCTCTCAAGGTCGGTCTGGAATTTCTGGGTTTTCTTCGGAGTTGTTTGGGACGACCGTGTGTCTTTGGGGGACTTCATCGTCTGCTCTCTCCTCTCCTGAAAGAGCTTGCTTCCGTGATCTTATCCACTGAATTAGAGGAGTTTTGGTCGGTCTTTGTCCACCTTACCAAGCCTGTCAATGGGCTACTTCAACAACTTTCGACTTAGCGGATTT
>CM024636.1:49581076-49650074 GCA_014182715.1 Eucalyptus cloeziana | reverse complement strand
GATAATATCATCTTACACTCTCATAAAGCACATAATATTACTAAGTCTAAAAGTACATGTTTCTGGGACTACTTTCAAAAAGCTGCATCTGCTTTGAACAGCTATAATAACTTCAATAAAATGTTTGGAAAACCTTAAAAAGTAGACAGTGAAATCCCAAGCTATTGAAAGTTCATTTTGAAAAGCAAGTTCCAACTCTAAAAATCCAAATATAACGGTCCTTTTAACTAAATTCATTTTCTAGTTTTTTCTTACCAACATATTGATCATCCACTTGATTAATTACTAGCAACACATTCTAAAATCTATTACCAAATACAAAAACAGCCACCACTAAAGCACATTATAGCCAGAAAAGCACCAAAAGTTACATGAAAACTAAAAATACTTCTTGAATGCTCCTAAGGCTTAAAACCAACATTTCCATCAGGAATGAAATGCATTCTTTCAACATTTAGGAGAATGCTTAAATTAAAATACCATTTAAATCAGCTAGTGGATGTGGCTTTTACAAACATGCATCCTCACTTAGTGAGATAAGGCTTGGTTTGTTGTTATTGTTGTTGTACCACCTGATCAGGGTAGACAATCATTTCTATTAATATGCAGCAACACTTAAGTTGGAAATACCTTTTAAGTCCATTGCAATGCAAAGAAAAAAGCTACAGTAATCACTGAACAAAATGTAGTACAAATTATCATCTAGAACAATCCACAAAATTCCTAAAATTTTCAAATCTTTGGAAGGAGAAAGGACGCCATTCATCAAAATTGTGAATCAGTGTCTTTAAATAGTAAGTTCAGGAAAATAAAATAAAATTATAGGCAGTACTTTCTAGCAAGAACCTCATCCAACGGACCATGCGCAGAATCTAGCCATCAGGTCTATCTAACAAACAAAGCTATATAGAAAACTGAAATCACCAATCAAAGCAGAGCAGACATTAATTTGAGGGAGCATATACTAACAATTACATTTTAAAATGTATAAATATAATACTCGGGAGGCATTCTCATGCATCACCTGCTACTTGGATCTTCAAGTTCCTTCTTCGTCTCCTCAGGAAGGTGGGCCAATCTTGCATAATAGATCAGAGACTAAAATCAATGAGCTGAAATATAAATTATGAAGTTAAGCGTCTTCCGTCATACACACAATACAATCAAGAAGAACAGACATTCCTGTCTAAACTTATACCTCGGCGAAAGATGCAGAAGAGTTCGACGCAATGATGGGTATCCAGGAACCTACACCGGTA
The DNA here is from genome assembly GCA_014182715.1 of Eucalyptus cloeziana. Taxonomy (NCBI): domain Eukaryota; kingdom Viridiplantae; phylum Streptophyta; class Magnoliopsida; order Myrtales; family Myrtaceae; genus Eucalyptus; species Eucalyptus cloeziana. Next base: position 49,648,815 of record CM024636.1, on the reverse strand, counting down.
CGACAACGAAACTTAACGAAAGTTCTCAATATATTCTGGAAAGAATAGATGAAGCATAACAGAACACCAATGCAACATTTACGGCTGCAGCCTCAGCGTAATATTTCACCAGTTCAAACTAATCTAGCTGCATACAATGGCCTCCAAACCAAAAATAATTTTGGCCACAACACATGAAGTTGCACATACATATTCAACACATAACAGCATAGCGCATGTACATGTCGCTGCCCAGCTCGCACAACCATAATCCGACAACGACAAATCCACTGCAACATGTTCAGAACGAACTCGCGCACGCACCAGTAGACCGTATGGTTACATTTCTAGAACGATCACATTTCACAGAGCACCTAAGCAGTCCCTAACAGAGCACAGCAACCTAAACATCCAAATCGAGCAACTGAATTCAGATTGAGCTGTGACGCGTCGGTATGCTGACGTCAGCAGTACATGCAAAACAGACGAATGCGAACTAATAGGAAGGAGGAGGATCGTCTGTACGTCAGAAATCGAGATGATCCCGAGGCCGTTCGGTCCGAATCCTTGCTCTATCTTCAGCGACAGATCAGCGCCCCTGTCCTGCTCCAACAATCGAAACCACAACCGCACCAAAATCACGCCCCGCCTGTACAAAAGCTTGCGAAAAAACGACGAAGAACGAAAGAGAAGAAAGAAGAAGGCCGCGAGCGGTGCCGGAATCAACGCGCGCTCCGCTCGGTACCTTGATGTCGGAGTAGGAGATGGTGACCGGGCGGACGGCGGGGCAAGCGGCCGCCGGCGAGCAAGACATGGTGACCGGAGGGGCGGCGATCCGGCGGCGGCGGAGGGAGATGCTCCGGTCGGACGGCGAAATGCGCGGGAGAGAATTGATTTCTCGGAGAGCGATGGGAGAAGTCGTGCGCGAGTCAAGGGAGATTCAAAAGCGAGGGAATATATATAAAAATCGGAGACAAGGCCAATCGAATTTTTGGGACGTCGACGGTCGAAATTATATATTCTCATAAATTGTCGATACCGATTTTTATTTTATTTTATTACCATTAATACGAAAGAAAATAATGATGACATAATTAACTACAAATCTCCTTCCAAATACCTCAATTTATTAAATAAAAAAAATCCAAATTTTATTTCTACAGATTGCTCGGCACTTACAATTATTTCCGTCCTCATATATAGTAACGTCACTTAACTGAGGCCAAAACGGACAATACATCAAGCGAGATATGCTGGATGAGCGTGTAAGGAGATGCTGTTGAGTTATCCCGACACGGGTTTTTGGAGTTATGCGAATAATATTTGTAATAATAGGGTGAATAAGTGGTTGTCTAGTCATTGAAAAAGATAGCTTAATAACGTATTAAAATATTACGTGAGAGATCAAACACGTAAGTAAGGTCTAGCACGGACCCTTTTTCCCGTGCACTTCACTTCACTTTTTCCACTCACTTTACTTGTCCAACTTTTCATGTGCAAAACGGTCAACAAACGATCTGCTGGTACATCGGTGCAAGTAATCGCGAACTGCATGTCCATGGAACTTCTCGAGAAATCACCGAAGAAATTTGCCATTCAAGACATCTAGTTTGACACCCCCCTAAATAATTTTTCAGTCATTTCGGAACTTATATCGAACTAAAATTCGTCTCACGACCTGAAAGAAATCGCGTGATGGGTCGCTCGATCTAGTGCTGAAAGACACGGCTACGCATAAATTATGTAGTGACGATGAATTGGAATTGGTCATTCTCGACGACGAGCTAAGCTATGGTCGTGGAGTTGCTCTGCCAGTGATGGGGCGTTGCGCGTTGGCATCACTTGCCATTTAACGTGTTTGCACGTCTCCGAAGCAATTCTAACTCATGAGAGTCACGGAACCAGCCTAGACAACGTGAACGAAATCGAAGGAAAACAGAGTCCCATCCCTTGTTGATTCAAAAGATGAAACATTTTCCGAGCTCAAATCGATCGCTCCAAAGTGGAACCGAGTCATTATCATGGCCGTGGAATTGGAAAAACCCCAATTCGATGAGTCAAGGCTGCTTACGACATGAACCCCGATGCCGATTCAATAACCTCGAACCTGTCCTAATCACCAGCGAAATGGGGGGAAGAGAACGTATCTGCTACCTGCGAAATCCTCCGAGGACCGAGCCATAGATGGCGGATGGATCAGGAGTGAGCTTCGGCGGTTGAAGTTGCATACTGGACTCCCAACTCAAGGGAAACGTAAAGAGCTACAGACAGCCCCATCACATGTTGAAGGGTAAACCATGAGCAAATAGGATTTTTATTCCTCAGTCAGTATTCGCAGCGCTTCTTATTTATTCAACTACAGGGCGGTGGAGCTCCAACTCTCAAGTCCTCGACCCCTTCGCCCAGTGGTTCGAAGAGCGAGTCCACCTCGTGATGATCAACCTCATCCAAGGTTGGCGGTCGCCATTTTGGTTTCTGCAGGAACAGGCATTGTTATAACTAGGAACCATTTGGATAATGAATCTTTGACACAAAGATAGCGATAAATTTGCATATAATGAATCTTTGACGCATCAAAAGGAATATTAGAGAGATTTCTACGGCCAATTCAGATCCGTCTGCTTCCAGTCTAAGGAGAATCCGCGAGTATGTGAAAATATCCGGCAGTTATAAGATGGTTTCTTCAATTTGACTTGCATACTATAGAGTGATAGCCAAAGATTATCATCATGCATATTATATCAAAGTTGATTTTATCAACCGATAATTTCATCAATCTACATGACCAAAAGATAACGAGAAATGGTGTGCGAGAGTAAGGAGCGAACCTGATCCTTATCCACCAAAACTGCACGGACACCTTCAGCAAAGTCAGGTCGAAGGGATGACCTCAGGGCAATGCGGTATTCAGTTTTCATCACACCGCTCAGCTGGAAATAATGGTTCAAGGAAGAATTCAACATTTTGTTCCACCAAATTATCCTCCTGAAATCATTTAAAGATGCAGGCAAAAGAACAGAACACCGATGCTCACTCACAGTCGATAAATCACTGTCTCTTTTCCCCAAGGCCAATGCAACTCTAGAGAAATGCCTTTGTGTTAAGCAAAGAGAGAAAGGAGCTCCTTTTCCCATACCCTGAAGAGCATCGCTAGCCCACTCGGCCACTAAATAGAGGACAATGAGATATTAGTGTTACCAATCGACCCAACAAAACCATGCCTAAAAACTTCACCCAATTATAACACAGAAAAGGAATTGGGTAGACAGAGCAACGAAAAGTCGACGGATTATACATCCCAAGTTAATATCTAGGGTCCGGAATTGTGTTACCTTTGGGTTCGGGATTCAGTTTAAGCCTTTCCAGGTCTTTCATTGTCTCAATAACAGATTTATTTGCACCAAAGCAAGAAACAGTATGAGGCAAAAGCAACTTTAATTGAGCCTCTGACTCGGGATCTCCACTGTATTGTGCCAAAATTGTTTCGATATCATCATAAGGATCCCCAGAACTGCACCAATCATGCAAAACAACTCTCTTTAGAGCCACTAACATAAACCAACAGAAGTCAATTTATCAAGGATCATATCCAACAGAAATATTCTAGTGGTCCTCTTCTTCTGTTGTTTTTCTTTTTCCCTTTGTTTACCTGATGGTGGCATAACTCATATTCAACATCCTATATAAGAAAAACCAGCTATGCTAGATAGATGCACCGCCATAATGGTGAAAAAAATGAAGCAGCGCCTTTGAACATTGCTAATTTTGGATGTCAGAATGAAGAAATCATTAACAGCTTGTGTTAAAATATTAAGAGAGGTAGATTATCAATTCTAGAGTAAGAGAAGATTATCAAAGAAGATTGCTAACAGCGCAGCTACTTACAAGGAATTTGTTAAGAGGGCCTCCTTCAAGGAACCTAGTTTTCCAGATGGCACGTAGTGTGTTCCCAGGCCAACATATAGTGCATCGGAGGGTGTCGAGATTCTACTTCCAGTCATTCCAAGATAGGCACCTGTAAATGTTAAAATGAAGGCATTTTAAGCAACTGCAACGGTGAAAAGAAAGAATGAAGAGGCAACAAAACACCCAATGGCCAGTCCACACATTTATTAAAGCTTAGCATGATGAGTTGACCACACAAACCCCAATTTTTTGAGAAGCAAAAATTTTAATTATGCCGGCATATACTTCCACAGGTCAAAGCCAACACAAAAAGGTCTATTCCCAAAACATAGACGTCAACAATATTGGCCACCATAAACCTCAGAAGAAAAGGTTGGCATGTTGTCATTTGACACAGAATTTCAGGATATGATTATCTAATGAATGAGAACCTGACGAACTACTGTCGATGATTACATCCTTCAGACAACAACGAAAATGTCATCTGATTTCAGTTTTCCATGGTCAAAATCATCCATGTGAAACCCCTTTCATAACTTCATCGACCAACTTTCTTGCCCACTGAATATGCTAATCCTAACTTAAGAAGGCACAGGTTACTCGATTTGTCAGATCACCTACCAACTGATCCTCCTCCAGGACTTTTAGCAGCTATATATGCAAATCCCACATCTGGAAAAATTCCAATCGCATTTTCTGGCATGGCCAGAACGGTCCTCTGAGATCATCATAATTTGACAATGTTAAAGAAGATTCTGACTTTTCAAATGTATGTTGAAACAAACTTAGCATAAAAATAAACACATACCTCTGTTACTACTCGAAAGCAGCCATGACCAGACAGGCCGATTCCAAATCCCATAGTGATACCATCCATGAAGCTTATGTATGGCTTCTTGTACTCTGATATTCTGCATATCAACGAATATTCTGCTCTGAACACCTAAAATATAAAGCTAGTTATTAATTGCAGGTACTCAAAGAACATGTAATGCAAAGGAAATTTGGTGATAAAAAAGTGCATCTCAGAGATTAACTATAATACCGTTGAAATATATATAGAAAACAAAGCAGCGCAATGTCAAATGAATTCACCAAGGGAAGAAGAAGGTTCTCTCTAGAAATCAGCACATACAAAGAGAAAATGTGGAATTACACGGCAGGAAAGGTGCTCCAGTTTACAAACATGTCATATATGTGCAGATTGACACGACTGAATTTTCCAGTACATATATTTAAAAAGAGATCAAATTCTCACTAACATTCTATTTGTAAAAGGATGCTCTTCTGTTCTAACTTGCAAATAGTGTTACCTCTATCGACCAATAACCGTAGTAGAAGGAAGCATACAAAACGATCCTAAATATAGCAAACAGAAGGAGAGGGAATCAAATAAGACAAACCTAACTACAACACAAGCTGAAAATCCATTGGCACAACTTTCAAAGCAACAAATTCCAGCTTCATTAAAATGTGACTTCCTCATAGGAAAACATTTATTAAATTTGTTCCAACACCTGCATATCACCCATTCTGTCAGTTTATGGCTGGGCCTATACTGTTGGAATTACATATTTTTCAATTGGATCAAACCCATAGAAACTTGAATTATTTCAATCATCTTCTGATGGTTTCAGACGTTATATCAAGGTCTAACATTAGGTTTCCTACAGTAAATGTGAATGGATGGAAACACGTATATTGCTGGGAGTAGGAATACAATCATATAGGTTCGAAATTGCTGCAGACTGCAGAAATTGCGGATGTGCAAGAGAATATAACAAAACCTCAATCATATCTGACAGCTGGTTTTTGGCTGATATTTGCTTCACATCACCACCTGCAGATAAACTGAGTCCTGGGTAATTGTTCGAACAAGCACCATTCATGAAATTCAAGTTGATAAGCAGCAAAAGAAAGGATTTCCAACACAGGGTCCAATAAACACCTCTTGAGGAAGGAAAAAGCTAGTACCAGAAAGCACAAAAAAGTTGTCCATACAAACATAATCAAATCATCAACCATGCAGAAAAGAGTATTACAGAAAAGAACCACCAGAAAATGTTAACACCAGAAAATGTTAAGCACAACTATTGTCCTTTTAGGCATCATTATCAAGACCTCCCCTCACCCGATGTAGTAAAGCAACTGAAATTCCGATGACGAATTACCTAGAAAAGAATCTAAGAGACAAGACTACATAGTGTCCACTAAACAAGCATCCGGAGAAAGATGGAGCTTATCACGCCACCAAATTTAAGGAAGAAAAATTATATCCAGATTACCTGCAGAGAAGGCGCGAAGCGAGCTGCCCTCCACCAGAACACATTTCACATTGGGATCAGATTCCCATAGGTCGAGAAAGCTTGCGTACTTCAAATCCATCTCTGCATCAAAAGTAGCTGCAAATAATAAGACCTAAGAGGAGAAAATAGTAGAATTTAGAAGCACCAACTTGCCGCCACAAGAGTAGCATAAAACATCAGCAGAACACGGTCATTACTCATACCACCATTTACTATTCTTATTCAGCTCCTCTGTGGAAGTCTGCTAATCCAACCTTAAGCAGAATCTAGAATTCAAGCCCAATAACATACCCAGCCGGATCCCCACACACTAGCACCCCATCGGCTCGATAATTACTAGTATAATCAGGATCAATCCTATTCTTGGCAGGGCAATGCACTTAAAAGTAGACGCCCGCTCCCCATAACGAGACAACGGGACTTCGCTAGAGGACCCAACAACCGACAGAATCCTGTGCTAACTCAATCCTTTCACAACGAGGACAGTCAAAACTGTGCCAGAGGTCCAAACAACACACGACCCTCAAGTACAAACTTACCCAGTAATCACGCAACACTGATAATCACAACCGAACACATGCAAAATAATCAACAAAACTGAAGATGCTCACGACCGTTGACCCGCCATTCCGCAAAAGTCTAGTCGCATCTCAAAGCATAAAAAACAAGAAAAAAAGAAAGAAGCACTGGTAGTCCCGACGGAAAAGTACCGAGGTTCATGGCGTTGAGGGCCTTGGGCCGGTCGAGGGTGATGACGGCGACGCCGTTCGGGTGGACGGAACCTCGGACGAAGCCCTCCGCCGCCGCCGCGGCAGCCGCCATGGCCGCGAAGCTCCGGCGAGGGGAGGAGAAGCGGAGGGAGTCGAGGAAGAGAGTGGAGAGCCACGACGACGACCTGCCCAGCAAGCGAGAAGCCCCGCCCGGGCTTATCATGGCGCGCGCACGCCGATGGAGGTGGGCAGCTAATCGAAAGCCTCGTTATTCACGCAGCATTGATGTCGAAGAGTAGGAGCGAGAGCGCACGAGCGGCAGGCGGTAGTTGGACGGCCAACTATGGTAAGTCAAATAGGTATTATTGCTTTGGTCAGTTGAGGCCTTGCAGCGGGTGGTGCGTGGATAGGCAGTTAGGCTGCGTTTGATTGGATTTTTGGGAAAAGATTTGAAAATATACAAAGGATTTTAAGTTTTCAAAATACAAATCATGTTTGTTAAATTATAATTTGAAAGTCCGTGAAGTACCTTTAAATAAAATAGTGTTTGGAGATATTATATTTACAAATGATTTTGGTAATTAATTAAAAAAAAGAAAAAGAAATAAATAAAAGAGTTGGCTCGCAAGGCAAGCGGGCGCCAGGGGTTGGTGTTTGGAGATATTATATTTACAAATGATGTTGGTGATTAATTAAATAAAAGAAATAAGAAATAAATAAAAGAGTTGGCCAAGGCGAGGTGGCCGCCGATGGCCTCAGGCAGCCCTCGGAGACAATTGGCGAGGGCCGCCTGGGGTTGGGCGATCCCTGGTGACCCTTCATGGAGGTCGCCCAACCCAAATTTGGGTTCGCTAGAGGTCGCGCGACCTCCGACCTCATGCAGGGGTTGCGCGACCAGATTGCGTAGCCTAGATACTCGTCGAGGTTGCGTGACCCATCGGCGACGGTCGCCATGACCATCATCGACCTCTCTCTAGTCTGTTGCCTGCCCTCCACAGCCCTACGCAATCCGAACGTTCGCCTCAACGAAGAAGATGAACAGTAGAAACAAGGTCAAAGCCAAAGCTGAAAGCCCAATGCACCCAAAGAGAGGTGCCTTGGGCTTTCAGCCTCCAGAAGGCCAGCTTTCCCTTAATGGGGTTTTAAAAATCTTTCCTAAACACTTAATATTTGGCCAAAAGGCCTTTAGGTGTCCAAAGCCCATTGGAAATGTAGGTTCCAAACGCACCCTTAGACACCTAAACTTCTCCTTCGCCTATATGTTCTAAAATCTTTTTGGAGAATGGCACGAAAAGATCCTTAATTTTGACCAAATATATAATGCGATTCATGAACTTTTAATTTATTTAATACAATTCATGAATTTTTAGCCCAATGTGATATAGTCCTTGAACTTTTGATACAATTGAATCCCGATATTATATGAAAATATTCAATTGTTGTCCATAATCTTAAATTGATAGAAGGACTATGTTAAACATTTTCATATATTTGATGGACTATATTGAATATGTATCAAAAGCTTAAGGACCAAAGTATTGGCTAAAGTTTATGGATTATATTAAATAAATTAAAAGAAATTGCACATTAGGCTAAAGTTTATAGACCACTTGTGTTGTTATTCCAAATATTTTCTTGAAAGGGACAATTACACAGCTAATCCCTCTAGTTTGTAAACTTTCAATGTGGTCCCTAAAACTTTTAAAGTATTCAATATGGCTCTTGAGTTTTTAGTATATACTCAATTTAGCCCTTGAACTACATGAAAATGGTCGATGTTGTCTTTCCATTAGTATAAGTTCAAGGACAAAATTGAAAGTTTAGGGATCACATTAAATAATTTAAAAGTTCATGAACGATATGACACAATGGGCTAAAATTCATGAATCACATCAAATAAATTAAAAGTTTGATAATCATATTACATATTGAGTCAAATTCATGGATCATTTATGTCTTTTCCTCTTCTCGAATTTCTCCGAGATCTGATTCGCGAGGCAAGAAAGATGTTATTGCATTTTCACGCATACAAGGTCACACAGGAACTCCTCATTGAGGCAAAACCTTTCCTAATGAAGCCCGGCCCGACCTGCATAGACTAGTCACAGTCAGGATTAAGCCAAACTGGGCCTGGTCAGGTGGAACCAGGCTCACTATCGGCCCAACCTGGTCTAGTCCAGTATTATCAGGCCCAGCTTAAGGTCAGGCCCAAATAGGCTTGGTGAACCGAGCTAGGCCCAAACTGGCCAGTTAAATAAAATCACATAACTAGATGAATAATTAGATGGCTAGAAAACACTAATGGGTTAGGCAGATTTAGGGGTTTTATTTCATGGGTTTTTTTTTTTTTTTTTTTTTCCTCTACACAGCGATCGGGGAAGTCTAGAGAGTCCTGTACACGGTGATTGAAAGAGGAGCTTCCATGCGGCATTGCGGGATTGGCGACCGCAAACTCCGTGCCTCGTCAAGTCACACCAAATCACTAGGGAGGACGCCACGAAGATTGGTAGAGATTCACCTTTCGTTCCGAATTCGCGACATTTTGTTCGTAGATTAGCGACTTATTTTCACTATGCTCCGAGGCCTAACACTTTGCCATGTACAAATCCACGAATGTCACTAGAATTAGCGGTATCAAGTTCCGGCGCTCTACTGAGGAGTTTCACTTTGTCGGTCAATTTATTTTTCTATATCCGCACGTCTCCCAGCAGTTTTAACCTTTTTTTAGTCATTCAGATATTTTTTATTATAAAAAAGGAATTCAATAAAAGTCATTGGAAGAGTTCATTATATTTTAATTATTTATAGGTTTTAGTAATTGCATCATTAGAAAAGTACAAATCACAATGCATCACGCTTGCACGCATTAGAATAGGATTTTTACATAATAAAACCAACCCGTAGAAAATTAGAGTTTTCCACAAATTAGTGTTTGATGTATATTTAGGATCATTTCGATCATTTGTTTATTTTATTACTATTTCCACAAAATTAATTCCATATTTGCACGACATTAGCAAAAAGATATACACAAAAAAATAATGTTTCGCATACTTCATAATTTAGAATTCATTTTCATAAGGTTAAAATAAAAAAAAGAAGGATGTTTTAAGGATTGCACGTGGATGAAATCTGAATATTCTATCATTTGGAATAGATTGGTTTTTTTTTTTTTAAAGAAAGCAAATGCATGAGATATTAAGAAGCTGCAATGCTTGCGTTACAAGTAGAATATTTTCACGTCATATTTTCATCCTATGTCATATGTATATCAAATATAAAATTTCAAATTTGCACATAAACAAAAATACAATTAATTTCATAAAAATTGAAGGGGAAAATTCCAAAAAGCTCCGAAGTGCCCTCATTTTTTCAAATAAGGGTTCAGAGAGAATCTTACTTCAAACAAGAGCTTGAAAGTGGACATGATTATTTCAAATAAGGACCTTACCTCGTTGGTCACTAATCGGCCAAATTTTCCTACTGGGTCAAGGGTGTTTTTGTCCAAATTTTATATTTTTTTTCTTTTTTTCTCCTAGCATCAGTCGAAGTCATTAGCAAAGGTCGACGAGGGCTCGCGACCCTTGTCAACTGTTGGGAAGCATCGACGAGGCCTCTATGACCCTCGTCGGCCGTTGGTAAGGGCTGACAAGGGCCTGCAAGCACTCGCTGTTAGTAGGTGAGGCCATCCTTGCCAAACCTAGCAAGGATTGGCCTTGCCTAGGGCTGGTGGGGGTTGATCTTGCTAATGGCAACGAGGGGTGACCTCCCCTAGGGTGAGAGACGGACTCGCTTGTTGGTGGCGAGGATGGCCCTCACCGAATTGGGCGAGGGCGACCCTTGCCCAGCCCTTTGCGGGCATTACCGGTGGTTAGTCAGCCACCGACGAAGAAGGGAGAAGAATCGGAAAAAAAAAGGAAAGAAAAAAGAAAAAAAAAAAGGGAAAATGAGGAAAATACCCTTGACAACAAGAAAGTTAGGCTTTTATTTGAAATAAATATAGCCATTTCGGGTTCTTATTTAAAATAAAGGCTTTTATTTGAAATAAATATAGCTATTTTGGGGCCTTATTTAAAAAAAAAAAATAATCACTTCGGACCTTTATTTGAAATAAGATCTACTTTAGACCCTTATTTGAGAAAGTGATGGCGTTTCGGATCCTTATTTGAAATTAATTAGTTAGTTCGATTAGATTAGTCCAGTTAGGTTAGGTAAATTTAATTAAGTGTTTTAATTTAAATAATTTACAATTTATTTAATTATTTATTAATTAGCAGAAATTTTACCGGGATAGCCGGTTGCTAGAATTTCGTGTTGATCGTCATGGTGGCGTTGATTTGTGAAATTGAGTGCCAAATTGTGCAATTTGATGTTCGGTGATGAAGTTTATATGAAATAATATTCATTTCAAGTCTTTATTTGATAAAATGAGAGTAGTTTAGGCATTTTTAAATAATTTTCCCAAATTCAAGCATACTCAAATTGAGAAAAAAACTAGATAAAAACTTCACATCTCACGGCGGATACATTACATGTAATTTAACTAAACTGGTACCAACTATACGACCACAACCTCTACATCTATCCCAAAACTAATGATTAAACAATACCAAACCAAGCAGAAATCACCGTACAATTTTGTCATCTTAGATGGTAATAAACTATCATCGCTAGCAACATCACGCGAGAAGTTGGGCAGTCCAAGGAGAGATTTATGATTCAAAATCCGACTGACCGGATCTCAATCACAACCATGGTCGACCGGTCCCGTTGACCCAGTCGGTGCGGGCGTGTCCTTTCTGCCGGGAGCGTCGAACCCTAGAGCTCGGCGAAGCACATCGAGGAGCTGCTCGTGCGCAGTCAGCTGGGGGAAATGTCCCGTGCCTTGGATCATCTCCACGGTCGACGGCCCCGAGATCTTCTCCTTCATGTAGTGGCCAACAGAGGCCGGCACGACCATGTCCTCGGTGACCTGAATTATGGTACACGGCACAGTCACGTCCGCAAGGATGTGCCGGTAGTCGGAGTGGAAGATGGATTCGGCCAAGGATGCCGCCACCTCTGGCTTCATGCTGCACAAACACTGTCGGAATTTGTCGACCGAAGGCGGGTCCTTGGGATCCACGACCGCAGGAGTGAAGTTCTCGACCCATTCTCGATAGTTTGATCGGATGCTTGAGACCATGTCATCGATCTGCGACTCTTCAAACCCACCCACATAGTCACCCAAGTTTAAGTACCTGTTCTCGGTGCATTGACGTTTGCGAGAATGCATTAGGAACTTGCAAGAGGATGGAGAATTAACATGATAGTGTACCTTCATGCTCTTCTTTATGCGTTTGTTCTGTGTTAGTATAAGGTTTTGTACAGCTGAAGCATTATTCAAAGAAGCTTCCTTCTGTATTAGTTTAGTCTGTTACTATTGTACGTGCACTGGCTACTTGGCCAAGTAGCCAGTGCCAAGTAGCCAGTGCACGTACAATAGTTAGAGAGAGCGGTCTTTAAGGCATCTTAAGGAGTGATGTCGCCCCTAAAAGAACTCCAAATGGTTTCAATTGAAACTAGAAAAAGATGAGAGAAAGAGGGGCTATTAGAAGGGACTAACCATTTGGTTAGAGTTATGCTGTTATGCAGTTTCATTGCTTTCTTCTGTATGCACTACTGTTTGCTGACTATGGAACTGAACTCTCAGCATTTGATGAAGCATCGCGTGATTCTTCATTTGATCTATTTTCAACCTTTCTACTTTTCTTTATTCATGTCAGCTTCTTTTCAATCGAGACAACAGTACAATTGCAGATACTTTTGGAGAATTGGTTAGGGCGAGAAAAAGCAGCAGCAATCAATAGAAGTATGCAGATATTTTATGGTAAAATTATTAGCGAGAGGGAGAGTTAATGACTGGCGACCCAAATTCCATAAAAATGATGCATAGAAAAAAATACAATGGTTAGAATTACTAAAAACCGATCAATTTAAGTTTTTCTATAATAATTGACAGCAATCTTACAAAATTTTACATGTATTTCTGCACTCTTTAGTGTTAGACCTTATGCATAAGGGTGAATGTTTCAATATTCAACTTATATTTTTAGAATAGTGGGTAGTGTTTTCACAAAATTTACAAATATCATCTCATGTAAGATTTGGATAAAAGGAATTGATAGGCGATCTGAAACGTATGGAATATAAGAACATGCGTGAAACAACTAAGCTTTCGACTCTACAGGTAGAAGATTTTAGAATTTTAATTGAAGGAAATTCCAGACTCTCAACTTTAACTAAAGAAAAAAGGTTGGAAAAACCACAGAAAGAAATGACCCTATTGAGTTCCAATGCAAGAAATGTCCCATGTGCTTTTATTTTTTATTCTTTATTTTAAAAGAAGGAGAAGAGATCATTTGATGGTAAGGGAATTAGATTGAGAACAGACCATCAATGAAAGCTCTAATAAAGCTAGTCATAGGAAAGAGGCTGCTGTACCTTGGAGATGCGAGAAGTAGCATGAGCCTCTGAAAGAGCTCGGGTCTCTTGATGGAGGCAATGCATCCGATCATGCCGGACATGGAGTGCCCCAGAAAGATCACCGATTTCAGATTGCACTCGTTGAGGAGCGCGATGAGGTCGTCGGCGTAGGCGTCGTACGTGGAGTACTTTGCGGGGTCGAAGAGGTTCTTGTCTTCGACCGCGCCAGAGAAGCACCAGTCGAAGGAGAGGACCTGGTAGTGCTTGGCCAAGGAAGGACTGATCTTGTCCCAGAGAGACTGGTCTCCTCCAAAACCATGTGCAAGGACTACCGTTTCATCGCCGGAGCCTGTGGTTCTAGCATTCATTGATGACGAGAGGACCTTTACTGGAACAGCCATCAGAGAGAGAGAGAGAGAGAGAGAGAGAGAGAGAGAGATATGGTAGGAATGGCTATTGTGGCTATTGTGTGTGTTGGGCAGGCTTCTTTTAATAAAGGGACCATGCTGAGGAGATTTTATCTGGCAATCGATATCGTATGTTGCTGTTATGTTGGCCCTAATGCTAACGTGACAGCAGTGTATTCATTGTCCATGACAAAACCTCAATTTATGTGGAAATATTCAAGCTGGGTACAATGTGTCGGACTCGACATATGACAATGGTCCGGCGATAAAATGATTGGGAATTTGCACGCGGAAGAGCAGGTGGTCTCGGGTTTGATTCCTGAATTGATCGGCACGTCACAACACCGGCCCGGATGGCACAAAGATCATCACATAATGAAAGCTGTTTTGCTTTTGTCTTTGTTCTCGCTTCTCAGGCTTGTAATCGCATTTGCATTTGATTCGACCAATAAAGATAACTTATTATCCCCATAAGAAAAAGACAGAAGAGAAGTGTTTTGGGGGCAAACTGCTTGTTGAATATGTGGCGAGCGAAGTCCCAATATGATCTCGAATTCTGAATTGTCTCAAAGTCAGAGCGAAGTTTCATTCATCATCAGAAGATGTAAGGACAGCAGCGGACATCCCTTCCCTCCTATTAAACTATTGACCAAGTTCTGGGCATGAATCTTCAAACTCTCTCTCTCTCTCCTTGCTTGCTCAGCCTTTTCTTCCGTGCTGACTTCGGCATCGGAGGGTCTACTCGAGGACCAAATCTGGATACACCTCACCTCCCGACCCCAACTCGACAAACCCGCGCGTCGGCAGACTAGTAGGAAACTGTTTTTAATGATCCGAGACAAGATGTCAAGAACCCAATTTTGATCTTTGCTTTTGTGACAAAACTCTACTTTCTTGGGCGGCAAAGGAGGGCGAATTTTTTGCATGCTTAGCTACAAGAACAATGAAACAAACGCTCCAAGCCAGACCAAATGAATAATAGCAAAAATTTCCTCCACAATTAGATGGTAATTTCTCTTTTGGTGATGCTAGTCTTCAAGATTAACCTGAAAATTTTGACATAGGACATGTTTATCCCTATTTAGATATCGTTTGTTTGAAGTTCTCTTAAAAAACTCTATATAAAGGTTGATAATAAATGCTAGAGAGTCACATATATAGCTATGATTCTAAACCATGTTACGCTTAATTGGCAATAAAACATGAAGTTTTACACCTACAATGTCAAAGCCACTAATTTATCCTAAACACATAGACACTTATGACATGTATGTATAGAGAGAGAGCATCTCGTGTTATATTTAGATTTTCATTTTTCAATTTGAATTTGTGAACAATATCATTTTCAGTCAACAAATGTAGATCAATCCAATCCCGCTTTGCCGTCCCTAAACTCAATTACACCTCTAGTGGAAAATCAAATTCTTGTTCGAGAAATTCATTGTCTAAGTATACCAGAACAAAAGATAACAAAGAGCTTGGTTAGAGCTAAATCGGTTTCAATCAACGTGCCAATGTTTAGAGTCAAATTATTCTTATTTGATGTTTGGATGTTTGAATGATATTGTGATACATACATTAATAAATTGATATTTAGTATGGCAATTGAATCCTTTCCGGTGTTGTCAGACCAAACAAAAATCTTGATATTTTGAGGAAGATGTCAATGTGATGAACACCACCATTTGATGTACCATGTTTTTGTGTGTTCTGTCATGATATGATCAACTCAAACAACTGACAGCCACATAGTAGTGCACTAAAATGGTTAAATGGGAGTTACTTTGAAATGGTATATGATGTTTGTCCCCATGATATATTGAATATGTGGATACTATCAGATTTTGGAGGCAGACACTTCTAATTTTTGTGGACTAGACTTCCCATTTTTTAGCTTTCCTTTTCCATTTTCCAATTTGAAATGTCCATTTACCTTCATTTTTTCCGTAGGACAAAAGGCAACAGAAAGCTTTTGATGGTCAGAGGAAAAAGCCATATCGATATTTGGTTTGTGACAAAAAAAACTCTTTTTCTGGGGCTGACGAGGACGAGATTCTTGCTTGCATGCGTACAAACCGAAAGAAGCTTAATATCCCACAAGACATAATCAATGACAACGAACTCGAATTCCCGATGTAACTTATAGACATCTTTAAACGAAAGAGTGGTATGATCTTTCACAAGGAATCTCATGACCCCATCCTTCAATCATATGTATAATTGTCTCTAGTCATTCCGCTCTTGCCATTGTCCTATTAGGGAACCTTCCTTTTGGATTAATTACATGGTAATATTCGAAAAAGATATGAATTCTAGGACCACTTCATCAGGGAGAATATGCTCAAATTCCTTTCAAGCTAGTTAGGAGTAAATGAATCTGCTGGTCTCGAAATCGACTAAAATGCCTTAGGTTTCAGGAAATTCACCTCAAGAAACCTGAAACTCTCTCTCTCTCTCTCTCTCAGCTATGCTCACCTTGCCTCTGCTTTGCTACCATTTTCATTCGAGTCCCGCCACCTTCTCCATCTGTCACTGGTACCCTGACATCGTAGCAAGCTCGTCCACATATGACTCGATCGATCCCTGGCGACCTTCTGGCCGAAACAAGAAAGAAATCTCCAGCCACATAATTCTGCGCAGGACTCTTTTTTTTTCCCGCTGGTTCAGTCAACACTTTCTCACCTGGTCAGGTCCACGAGAAA
Organism: Eucalyptus cloeziana; assembly: GCA_014182715.1. Lineage (NCBI taxonomy): Eukaryota > Viridiplantae > Streptophyta > Magnoliopsida > Myrtales > Myrtaceae > Eucalyptus > Eucalyptus cloeziana. Next base: position 49,632,340 of record CM024636.1, on the reverse strand, counting down.
GATAGGGATCTTGGCCTCATATCGGTGTTCGAGAATCGAGAGATCACCTCTGCCGCCTGTCTCCTTCCTGACGTTACTTTTATGAGCGTAGTGGTTCGCGGGTCAATCGCCAGAGACGGAAGCACAGTAACGACCACTTAAAAAAATGAGTGGAGGCTGTATCTGTACCTGAGATTCAGCTCCGAGGCCATTAAAAAAAGGCGAGTTACATGAGAAAACGAGCGGTTCAGACGTCAGACCAGAAAAGGTATGTTTTGTCCTGTCTGCTCGTGCCGTCTGACATGGCTTCACGCCTGGAGAAAAGTCCAAGGCATACCTTTTTCCGCCATTAAAAAAGCGGGGAGGCCCACCATGTTCTTGCTCCTTGAGAAGAACGGTCGGTCGTATTGTATGTTTCGAGGGATTTAAAAAAGACTTCTTTTAGGAGTTGAAATATCATCGCAAACACCTTACATATTTAAATTAGTATTTGATCAAAATATATCTGGCCAGATTTCGATGGATGTTTTAAATATTATCGCTAGCGGCTCTAATAATATTACTATTAGTAATTGAATAATGCATGTTTAGGTTTTTTTTTTTTTTTGGTAGGTTGTTTAGGTTGAGTAACACTATCACCATAGATTTTTAACAGATGATTCTATAAAGAGGTAATTCTAATTGGCAAGATGAGGGGAAGTTTGTGAATTAAAGAATGAGAAAAATTCCAACTTTTTTTTAAAACTCTTTTTATTGAGTATTTTCCAAGCAATTTCCCTATATCATGTAACAAACAAGAACTAAGAATTCAATTTTTTTTTTTTGGTTCAAAAATGAAATATTCATTTAAAATAGGATACAGTTTCACAAATACTTTATAATTGATATATATATATTATATATTCCAATTTTCCAATTTTACATAATGAATAAAAATTCCCGCCCCTGCAATGCATGAATGTGCTACTAGTTTCACTTATGCTGATGTGTTATTCTCAAAAGAATAAAGTGGTGCTATTAATTTACCTTATAAATTTAGGGGACCCTAGTCCTTTTGAAAATTAAATATCCCTTTTTCACTAATATTTATATATTGATTAGTTGGAGACTACCATAATCGGATGTCACCATCTAATTGGGGACCAAAGGCTCACCGCAATTTCCGTCGACTACTCCATTTTTTTATGTGTAAAATATTTCCTTTTAGCTTTCTTTATTTTGAACAGGTGACGACAGCCTCATAAAATATATAAATTAATAAAGATAGGTAAACGCCATTTGGTCCCAAACCGACTTTTGATCTTTGCTTTGCCGTGCCTTACGACAAAACCCTACTTTTTGGGGGCTGATAAAGATAAGATTCCTGCATGAATACATGTACAAAGCACAGACAGACACAATCGCAAGACGATGTAGATGAACGGAAATCAGTTGACTTAGAAGGATTAACGCAAAAAAAAGGATTTTTTTTTCCGAAGTTCGAACATTTCAACTCGATAAATTCTCACAAAATACAAATAAAGTAATAATCTTAGAGTTTCATCTAGTCTTAAATTTGATTATATTTTCTTATCTAGGCAATTTGTGTACTGTATTCACTTAGGTTTAACTTTAATTCGATAGACATGCTTCGCAAAAAAGGCAATTTTTCTAATACCTAAATAAATTCACAAAATCAAAAAGAAAGCTAGATGCACTAAGAAATTTACAAAACCTTAATAAACATAAGTAAACATATAGCATGAAAAGTATCGATTGGATAAACTCAAAACAATTGCTGACAAAACAATGACAGTCGCCTGCACAATTCTTCTCTAGTATGTAGATTTTATACATATGACATTGTTCATACAAGGTATGCTTTTTTGATGTTTTATAAGTCAACAACTGCTATGAATAGTCACCCACCGGTGGGTGGCCGTGATAATTTGCGCTTTACTACCTAATTGTCAAGGGAACAAGTTTGAATCTCCGGTTGCTAACGTCTTAAGTGGGAGTCGCAGTGGTGGATTCTGCGGCTAGCTCCTCCTAGGTATAGTCGGTGGTCGCCATTAGCCTATCGGGTCCTCGGAGGCCGTGAGCACCCGCAAGGTTGTGCCAGGCCGGATCCTGGATACCCAAAAAAAGAAAAAAACCGCTATGAATAGTCCTGAATCTTGAACTTAGTTTCCTTTTCCTTCCAATGTTTTTGTCACATGATGTTTTAAACTACCTTTCTCGCACCATGTTCCGTCTCGACCTCTCTTCTCTAGTCCAAAGCTAGATCATTCGCGCTGCGAATGGAGGACTCGCGAGGAATAACTTCTCTGTCGCTTTAGTCCAACGCAGATCGCAGCCAGCATAAGTCGAATATCGATCTTGCGTTTCTATCAAGGCATAATCTCCTATTGATTCTTCAGACTCTCTTTCTCTCTCTCTCTCTCTCTCTCTCCCCCGTAGCTTTATGGAGGCCCATTAGAGAAACGGCCAAAACGTGTTCAATGGCAAGATCGTGTCGTCCACATGTGACGATTCTCAGTTCACGTAGCAGATACGGCTTCACTGCTTCAGTCGCCATCATGGACCAGCAGGTGATTCGCCCTCTATTCATGTCCATTGTATCCCGATTCAAGGGCTCTTTCTTCGTGATTGGTTCGGGCACATGTCTCCATCTTTTGATCGCAACGCCTACATTTTCTTGACGAGCTTAATTTAATTCGTTGATGTGAAATGATGAGTTGTCCACGTCCACTGCGATAGTGAAGTTATGTAAGAATCCCTCTCGCTACTCATTCCCATTTGCACGAAATCGCATCTTCACTACGCGGCTCGTAAGGACCAATGCGGGTGCATGATTCTCTCGGTTCATATATACTTTTTTGCTCAAATCAAGTTCGGTTTTTGATGGGAAAAATTATTAAAAAAAGTCTTGAACCTATTACATTTGTGTTAATTCAGTCTTAAACTTTCAATTTGGTCAATGTAGTCTTAAACCTTTGTTACCATCCAACCAAATTTTATTGGAAATTGATGAGGTGGACTCCGGCCATTCTACATGGTACGAATGACATTGATGTGGAAATTTTTTAATTTATTTTTGAAGTTTTTGAATTTTTAAACACATATTTTTTTGTTAAGGACTAGTCAGTTGACAATCCGCACTAGCTAGTGTGCAAAGGCTTGTAGCCCTCACTTAGAACTGGGCGAGGGCTTGTTGCCCTTGTATGTGACCTACGAGAAGCACAAGCACCTACTTGTTGCGAGGAGGGTTGTGGCCCTCGCCCAATTGTGAGCAAGGGCCACGACCCTCACTAGTTGCTAATAGGGGTCATTGGGTCTTGGTTGGTGGCCAACAGCCTCGTGCTAGCCCTTAACAGTAAAAGAAAGAAAAAAAAGAAAAAAAAATAAAATAAATAAAAATAAATAAATTTTAAAAAAATTTGAAAAAGTTCCTACGTAATCAATTTGCAGCCAAAATTAGTCAAATGAACTATATTAGCAACTTATTAAGAGGTTTAGGACTAAATTGGTCACATTGGAAGGTATAAGACTGAATTTTCACAAGTATAAAAGGCTTAAGACTTTTTTATTTTTATTTTTTGGTAATCTTCCCATTTCTGATGGGAATCGTATTGACAAAGTTAAAAGGTAAACCTTGAGGAATTAGGCTTGAGATTGATAGGCCGACCAAGATTTGATTTTTATATATTCAATCAATGCAATAGGTTGTGCTCGATTCTTACTTGGGTAACTTCTAAAGATCATATCCACTGGGGAAGTTATCCCTCGAAGTGTTAGGATTTGTCGCACAATCACAAAGAAAATATAGAGTAAAAGCGAGAGAGAGAATTTGAGATGCAAGGTCTTATCTTGGTTCATCCTTAAACTTAGGCTACATCTAGTTGAGAATTTCATTATAATTAGCACCTCTTACCTTTCTGTTACATCTCTTAGTTACAAAAGAATGATTATATATATATTTGGTAGCTATTTATGGGCTCAAGCTCAAACTACTAATAAAATATGGGCTCAAATTATAAAAATCCTCTGGTGTCGTGGCGGTATTGCGCCTTACGACTACTGTCAGGTTAGCCCCTAAATCTTGCCCACTCATTGGGGAATGAGACCTCTGTGCCATCTTGTCAATGGAGAGTATGAATAACGCTCCAACACACGAGGGAAGTCCTTAGTATCAATGTTTGTAATCAAACTTGTGATCAAATTGAGGAAGTGATTTTACTCTCCCAAAGAACTACCACATGATTGTGATCCCAAATAACAAGCCTAAAAAAGTCTTATTGTATGGGAAGATTGCAAAGAAAATAAAAATAATATATATATATATATATATTATAAGAAGATTAATTCAATTTTAAATCTTTTAATTGTATCAATTTAATTTTAAATTTTTTGACTACTTACTAATTTAGTTATTCCAACCAAAATCACCAACATGGATAATTTTGTATTTTTTTTTAAATTTTTAAAATTATTATTGTTGTTGTTGTTGTTGTTGTTTTTCTTTTCTTTTTTTATTAGAAAACTGTGATGTTTTGTGAGATTATCGCCAATTATTTTAAAAGTTTAAGTTATGATGTAAAATTTGAATTTAAGACTTTCAACACCATTATCATGTGAGATATTATTGGATTATCGCCAATTACTCTAAAAATTTAAACTTTTAAATGAAGACGTGATTTATTATTTAAATAATCCAACAATTCTTTGTTTCAAACACGAAGCACCTAACTTATTTGTCTACATCAAAATTTCCAACGGAGGTGCATGTATGTATACAGAGAAAAATCTCTGTCATTTCAATAGTATATTTTCCAAGCAAACCGAATGATGTCAAATCCATGCACAAATCGAACGCCGAGACAAATCCGAGAAAGCTCTTCCCAACTCATTTTCTCTCGTCAACCAAAGCTTGTGCTTGAGCGCGAGACACTGCCCCGGATGCGCACGAAGACGGGTACGATGGATCTATACGCCTACGGTCTTTTTCGAGCGAACGGATAGGTAGATGGTCTTTCCATTCAATGAAGAGTGAATGCCCTATGCGGTAGCATTAGGCCGGTGGGGAGTTTAGATTGCGGCATTTAAAGCGGAAAGGAGGGATGGGATATGCTGCAGATCGAGAGGACACGGAGGACGGAGAGTTTGGTTCGGGCATTTAAGCCAAAAGGAGGGATGAGATGGGGGATTAAATGGAGGAAAGACATGGACAGGTCCCGAAATCCGATCCTGATGCAATACAGATTGACTTTTGCTTAAGGGAAACTTGAGGGACGACGCACTATAGCGTGTGTTCTCATTAAAGGAGCGGACTTATAAATGCTCTCTCTCTCTCTCTCTCTCTCTCTAGAGAGTTGACAGATTGATTTGGGTTTGATTGAAGAACCATCTTTGTGGGATCGGAGTCCCTTCGACCCGCATCACGCCAGATACTTACCCCACTCCATATTGAAGAAAAGGGTGTTTGGAACTGTATGCACTTCTTACGATGGGCAAAGCTTTGAAGAAATTAGAAACTTTCGCCTGCTTTGATGACCATGAGTTCAGATGCAGCCCGAACCATCCGTTGCATTGTGACATTCATAGAGTAAGGCTTGCCAGGCATGTTCGTCCTTGGAGAAGATCCCTCAGCTTGGTATGCTTGTCCTATTAGCCTTGAATAAACCTCTGAGCACTGAAAATGAGGCAATTTCCTAGTAATCCGTGAATTGAGCTTGGCCAGGTGCAATTGCTACTGCTCAATTTTCCCATCAATAGTCTTTCCAAAATGCTGGAACTTGCCCCCCAACACATTCTTGAGATGGAAGGTGAGCCACGTCATTGGGTTGGACCTAACTTCTTGTTCGAGCTCGTCCGTCAACAGATAGATTGGAATATCTATCGTGTTAACTGAGATTGGGCTCGGGCTCAACGAGGTCAAGCTTCGTAATTAAATGCCCTTGCCGAAGTTTGTTCAAACAAAGGGCCCGGCAAGCACGGCTGACTGTGACAGGTCTGAATTGATACCCCTAAAGCAATTGACAGCTTCGCTGACGTCAAGCTTCGTAATTAAATGTCCTCTGTTTTGGTACCAAGGCAAGGCAGAGAATGACGCAGGGCCATTGGTTTGCCAAAAACACCAGGTGGATAATAAAGTAAGAAGTGCATACACTGGAATTCCTCATGTTACGAGATTCTTACACAACATGCCCAAAGGAAAAATAGAAAAAGAGAGAAGATAGAGAGCTAAAACCATATGCAGACTTTCCAGGTTGACATCTCTCTCTCTCTCTCTCTCTCTCTCTCCCTCGCAGTTCATCTACTTGAGCCACTAAGCCCTCTCCAGTGAGCTACCTTTACTCAAAAGCTATCCGGCGGGCAGAGAGAACAATGCTGGTTACTAATCTCGGGAAAGAAATTGTGTTTGCCAATTCTTTTCGCCAATGCTATGATCAGTGGTAGTTGAATTAACATGTCATAACGGTGCAGGAACACCAACCAGCCGCTCAATCGTCAAGGCAACTGATCGTACGGAGCAATCTGCTCCATAAAGAGGATTTGTATAGAGTAAATATGGTAATGGCTGATTGACCCGCCCTTTTCCTTCTGAACAGATTCAAACCACTGACCAACCACGATGAAGATGAGGGACATTATCTATGCGAAGATGGCATAGTAGAAATGCTTTGGTTGCCTGGTTAAATCTGTCCTGGGCAAACTGTGGACACGACATAGTCTCCCATGGGTGAATTTCTCCTAGTTTGATGTCTTCTGGAACATCAGATGATTGCATCATCCACTTGTCCTCATGTGCATATCTAAATGGCAAAGACAGAATCTCTTAATTAGTCGAAGAATCAAACACCAGAATGGGACGCATAGAAACTCCAAAATGATTTCTTCAACTAAATTGAACTGCTAAAGGAAAAGTCATTAATCCCTATCAATTGAGAGATTACAAGAGGAGACAACTTCCATAATACAGTGAATCCCTATGCTGCTAGACGTTTATCATGTGACAAAGAAAGAATGACCTTTCCTCAGGACAATCTTAATTTTAGTCTGCATATGCCATTGATAAAACTTCAGAAGATGAAAGTTCTGCACAGTGAATATGCCATTGCAAGAAAAAGATTTTGCCCCTCGTTTTTTAAAAAATGCTTGTTAGGAGTACCGTTCAACATCAATAACAAATAAAGAAAATGAGACTAGTATATTGGACTGAGTATCCAACTATACAATACTGAATCCAATGCAAAGTTCAAGTAAAAGAGAAGGCACGCCATCTTATCCCAATCCCATTATAAGGAGAATGCTAGAAAGCAATGATACTCCTCCCAACTGATCCTGCAATAGCAGAGCTAATAAATACAGAATTCCACCAAAAAGGAAAAGGAAAGACAACAGAGCACAGTCATTCTAACATCCAAAAAGATAAAAAACAAAGAGAATTTCCAGAAGACCCGTTTCAACTGTTTAGAGCCAATTGCATGGTAGAATGTTCATCTGATTTCTTTCTTTCTTTGTCCCTGGACAAACAGTACTCAAATGGAAATGGGCCGAGAAGGGCATGGAATAGCCAGTTCAACAAAGAGACAAACATAAATATAACTAACAATTGCAACTGGACAGAGGGGGGGATTACTTTTCCCTCGACACCATGTCACTGTTCTGAAGACCCTAAGTCCGATGCAAGAGAAAACAGCTCATGTTATTGCAAATATAACCTAATTACACAAGGAATAAAAGTATGGAAAACCAGGCAAAGTCCCAATTTCTAGATCGTGCTCCTCAAATGCTCCAATTATAACAAAAGGTATCCAGGGAAGCTAGTCAAATGAATTTTAAAAGGATATGCAACTTTTCATGGTCAACAAGTCAACAGATCAACTCAACATCCATGTATGTCTTGGTAGGATCCACGCACACCAAGAAAGGCCTGGTACAAAAAACGCCCAGCACGCATTATTATGAGGGGACATGGCTGGTAAAACAACAAGAACCAGGAGCTGAACCTACAAGCCAAATACAATCTGGACTGTAAGAACCAGTCTAGCTCTCATAGACGGTAAAGTAATTCTCCGATTATTTGGGCAGGCAGGCTTTTTTTTTTTTTTTGGGAGAACACATCATGGAAGCAATGAATAAAGACACCTCAGCATCAATGTTGCATTTAAAGAACAGTTTGCGCTACAATAAATGTTTTCAATTAAAAGAATAATTCACCATAACATTCAATTAACAAAAAAAGGCACTCACACTGCTTTCTTTAAATTGTGATATTTAGCTTCCATTATGGTGGCAATGGCGAAACATCTTCTACTTTTTCTTTAACTCACTGGAAAGGGCATTGTTTGAACTCTCTTTGGGCTATCATTGAATCACCATTGCTCTCCTTCAAATTAGAGACCATCCTCCATTCTTTGTCAAATTAGCACCTGACCATTATGATCTGATGAGAGATGTAACTGACATCAAGGATCAGTGTGATGTCCAGGCATTGTTGAGATCCCACTTAAGAAATATACTTGCATATTCCAAGCTCAGGAAAGATCACATTTGCACATTGTAGACATTCTCATGCCTGTGATACCTTGTGAATTTCATACAGTACAATGGTGAGTGCATCAGCGTGTAGTTTTGGAGAAATTCAGAGATTGTCATATCAATGTCAACAAAAAAACTCCTCTTATAAACCTTTCTATTACCATCAGCTTTTGCCAATTCAGGACATCTTGCTCTTCCTGCTCTTTCCTCTTCCTCCAGCCTCTGGATTTGCCACGAGATTGAAAAGCACTCATGTTTGAGCATCAAAAGGAAAAAGGACAATTGGAGGATTTGATGATTGAATTGCAGCCTGTGAGAACTAGAGAATTGCTGCTTAGCATTCGGAAAGATGGATTCACAATGATCAGTTTAAGATAACAATGTTTGTACAAACCTCAGGTCAGCTGCCATGAACTACCAAAGATAAAACCGTAAATTTGACAGCCCCCTCCGAGCAACAAAAGAAAGCTCATTTATCAATTTTACAGTCAGCTGCAAAACTTGTTCATAAATAAGTTGTAGAACAAATGAAGCATTTTCAATCGTGATGATTCTAAAACCTCAGTTCCGTTCAAGAATCTTTGCCATACACGTTTCTCCAAAGTTGCTATTTTGTTTACAAATTTTATTGACTAGGGAATGGCACATGCCTTCTTCCAAAATATAACCCATCCTGAACATAGTGTCTAACACAAGTTCACAATCATCTAAGCTATCACCTTGTAAGAGGTTCTGAATAAGCACATTGAAAGTCGTCTTACGAGGCTGGATGTTTCTGTTTAGCATGTCAACCAAGCAGCCCATTGCCTCAGTTACAAATCCCCTTTTGCACAATCCATTAACAATTCGATCCCAAGTACTAGCCAATAGTTCTACACCCTTGTTTTGCATATCACTCAATACCAACTTCACTTCTTGCAATTCTCCCAGCTCAATGAGCTTTTCAAGAAGTGCAGCATAAGATGAACTTGATGGAACTACACCCTGTAGTGATAGCTCGTTCAAGAGATCTCTAGGATCAGTTATCTTTCCTTCCCTGCAATAGCCCTGTACCAAAGTGTCATAGGTGATCTGATCACAAGCAATGCCCTTCTGAGGCATTTCTTCAAACATGCCAACAGCTTCATCAAACTGTCCATGTATAGATAACCCAGAAATCATCATGTTGTAAACTGCTGTGCTCTCTCCATGACCTTTACAACACATTTCTTCAAACAGTTTTGTGGCCTCTTCTACTTTCCCGCTTTTGAAAAACCCGTGAATCAGTGAAGTGTAAGTGTGCTCATTAGGGACAAAGCCTTTACGAATCATTTCAAACCACAACTTCCTCGCCTCACCAATCTGTCCAATGTTGCAGAACCCGTGAATCAATGTAGTGTACACGACCCTGTCCGGAAAGTACCCTCTATCCTTTAGATCATTAAAAATCTGATAAGCCTCGAGCTGCCTCCCATTCTTGCAGAGCCCATTAATGACTTCCTGATATGTGAACATATCTGGAGCACGGTCCTTCGCGATCATCAAGTGGAGTATTTGGGACACCTTCGCATAATCCCCCTGCCTACAAAACCCAGATATCAACCGAATGAAAGTCGAATACTGAGGTATCAATCCGCTTTCGATCCCTTGCCAAAGCAACTCATAACCTCTCAACAGATTCCCGCCTTCGCAAAAGCCTCGAATCAGGTGCCCAACGGTCTCGGCATTTGCCTCGCGCACAACCCCCAATTTCACCATCTCCTCATAGAACTCCAACACGAGGTCGGTCCTCCGAGCCTCGAGACAGCATTTCAGCACCGAATTCCACGTCTCGATTGACGACGGGCAAACCCCCGACTCCCCCAATCGGAAGAACCCGTCGACCGCGTCCTCGAGCAGCCCGCCCTCGCAGGCGCAGCGCACGTAACGCTCCAGCGAATCCGCCCCGGGCGAGAACCCCGGGGTCCCGAGCACCGACTTCGCGGCGCCGGGCGACTTGGCCGCGACCAGGGCATCGAACAGCAGCGCGCACGAGGCCGGGTCGGGCGGGGTCCCGCGGCGCGAGGCGGCCCAGCGGAAGAAGCGCAGCGAGAGGAAGGCGTTCCTCTGCTGCCGGAACAGCTCGCGGAAGAACGCCGGGTCCGAGAAATCGACGGAGGGGAACTCGGAAACCAGGGTCGCCTCCCACCTGGGCCTCGTCCGCGTGATCCTGCAGACCTCCTCGGCGATCTCCAAGAGCGAGCGGGCTTGCCTCGTCGGTCGCCGCCGCCGCCGCCGCCGACGGAGTCCACGCTGAGGCGTCTGACGTGACCGTGAGAGCTAGGTTCCGCCGGAAGCCGCGGTGGTTATGGCGGAGGAAGATCGCGAGGGACGAGCGAGCTCCGGCCATCGGGAGTATCGGTTAAAGGAGCTGCAGAATCGATTCCCTCGTCGGTTACTATCAGGGAAATTGATATAAGCACTTCTTGAACTAATGTTAATTTAATTATTTAATTATTTAATTTATTCAATATAATTTCTTTTTTTAATTAAAGACTAAATTATATATATATAAAATTCAAAAATTATTAGGGGTGTGCAAAATACCCTGAAAAAGTTTGAGGTGCGTTAAGTTTGAGAGTGGATTTAAACTCCTGCACACGGCGGGATCCGTAAAAGTTTGAGATGGGACTAAAATTTTAATATTAAAAAAAAAATACTAAAAGAAAGTAGATCTCATCTCACTTCCTTCTTTTGCTCTTAAAAAAAGAACTAATGTGTAATTTAATTATTAATTATTAATTTATTCAATATAATTTCTTTTTTTAATTAAAGAAATTCAATATATATATATATATATATATATAATTCAATAATTATATTGAACAAATTAAAAATTTATGGACCATATTACCTATTAAGTCAAAAAAAATTATATATAACAAATTAATAAATTAACTATATTTATAATCAAATTATAAACAAATTATTTGATTAAAATTATTTAATCAAAATTTGAATTATTTCTTAATATTATTATCTAATATTATTATCTCAAGAATTTTACCGTTTGTCCCCATTTTGGGGTAAGTTTTCAATTTGGCCCCTGGACTGCACTTTTGTTTTCATTTTCACCCTTAACGACTGTTTTTTATGCCAGTTTAGGCAGAGAGTGATGGAAGAGGAGGGGGGCGCACTCGTTTGCAAGAACACCATACGGATGCTAAAAATGGAGCAAGTGCATTATGTACCGGAATTCCTTATATCCTGAGATTCTTACACGAAGTGCCGAAGAGAAAATGGAACAAGAAGAGAGGAGAGAGCAAGCACATATATAGAGGCTTTCCAGGTTTCGAATATTTGTTCGAGCTACTCTGCACTCTCGAATCTGCCGCCTTTAGTCGACTAGCCCATCGGGGCGGGCAGAGAGAAGACGATGCCGATTACATTCTCGAGACAATTCTAGTGTTCGCCAATTCTTTTCACCTGAGCCTCGATCTACAACTGTAGTTGGATGAACGTGTCACGACTACGCAGGAACACCGACCAGACGCTCAATCGTTTGCAACTGATCATATGGAGCAATCTGCACAAAGGAGAGGAGTCAAAACAGAGAAAAAGGGTAACGGTTGATCGATGAAGGTGTCATCTGAGTGAAGTCCTTCACAAACTTTTCGGAACTAACTCCAGTTACTGGTCGACCATGACGAAGAGTGACATTATTCGTTCGAATGAGACATAGTAGGAAAGCGTTGGTCACCTGATTAAATCCGTCTGGCCAAACTATGGACACGGCATAGTTTCCCATTGGCCGAATCTCTTCTGGTTCGATGTCTTCCGGAACATCGGAATACTGCAGTTTTTGCTCCCCTGTCCACTCATCCTGATGTGCAGATAAGTGGCATAAGAAAGAATCTCTTCACTAGTCCAAGCCACAATATTGAAGACAAGCACGGGACAAGTAGAAACTTCGAAAGGAATAATTTAAGCTAAATTCCACCCCTAAAAGGAGCTCATTAATCTTCATCAATTATGAGGGATTAGACTGGAGAATGACTGCTGTTATACTATGAATCCCTATGCTGTTCGATGTTTTACCAGCACGACAAAGGATGCCAAAGGAGGGGGAAATCAGAATAAAAACTTTTGAGACAATGAAGTATGTTTAGTTGGCTGACTAGATTTTGATGAAGAAGTTCAATGCTCGTCTAAAATCTGGCATGCCAAATCACTAATACTCAAGAATTCAGTTGATAAAACACTTGGATTACTGAGATCCGGTATGGTTAGTTTAAACCAACATATGAAAATAAGAGGTGAGGTTTGAGTGAAAACATGCTTGACCTTCATGTATGAGGGCTTGGATTATGGGTAACGACACAAAAGCCACTCAAATCCGCTTATAAACATTTTCAAAGCGTGCCCTCAGACCTTTGATTTAATTCAAAGAAGGGTCATAAATTAGCTTGGAGGTCCATTTGTAGATTTAAACTAATCCTTGTCATGTGAAATGCAGCAACCGGCCTGCACATTCTAACTATAGGATTAGCATCTATCTATTTCCCAAGGTCATGCATGATTGTATTGACACTGCTGCAGTAGGAACCTACACAGCCTACTTTCAATTTGCAAAAGGAAAAACAATCAGAGGAGTTTTCTAGGTCGAAGGAAAGTCCTCATACCACACTTTGAGCTGATCGGTCATTTCTTCTCACGGTCGCGGGGTGTAGAAAGAACTCCTCGTCTGAATCCGGAACCTTCACTTTGATTGCCTTGATGACTTTATCATAAGTTACGGCTGTTGACACTGGAAAGGAAGATGAAGCTTTGAATCATTCAAATATGAAAGACAAAAAGTGAAAAGATAGGCAATTTCTGAAGGTCATTCCTTTAGTTCGATCGTGGGAGGGGATATAAGCCCCAACTTTTATTAGCAAATGACGAACTGGGAAAATTCTGATCTTAGGAATCTAGTTAGACGCCGGCACTGGATTCTCGAAACAGAGATATTTCTCTCAACCTTTATCAAGAAGTTGTTTTAACCTAATAAATATAAACTACCTTGTTGACGAATCTTGGCACACTGTTGCACAACACAAACTCCGAGGTCCTGGAATGTCTTGGCAACTTCACCTAGAGGATCTGCCACAACTTCTGGCATTCCACTATCTCCAGAGGCTGATAACTAATATCAATGGAAGAAATCATTATTATCCGTCATGCCTCACCAGGAGTAAGAATGGACATTAAGAGAACAAAAGGCACAATAACGAAAGATAAGATCAAAGAACTTGTCAGAGGATATACCGTTGGTCTAATGGGAAGATCGAATAAATGAGGAATTCCGAACTGCTCGACAACCTGTAAATAAATCCAGCACACTGTGAGAACACAGAGAATATGCTTCATCCTTTAACACCAGAGTGTAACCCTAGGATTAGCGATCTGGCCTTCCACAGTAACGAGTAAACCAAACAATAGGTAACTGGAGAAACATGCCTGAGAGCCTGATCCTCTACCAAATGGGTAATAGCGCTTTCCATCGGCATCAAAGTGGCACATATTTTCCACAACAGCAACACAGGGTACCTGTGTGCATGAACAGTGGATTGTCAAAAGATGACTCTTTCATAGATGAAAAAAAGAGATCAACTATAGGGCACCAAGAGGAAAGGAAAAGAGGGAGGTTGGGGGGGGTGTTGGAGGTTGCAACCCTTTACAAAAAAAAGCCCAAAACTAAAGACATACAAAACAGCTCACAAAAACAAAAGGAAGCTCAAATACAGGATAAGTCATTGACAATATCAACCAAGGCATTTCCATCCACATGCAAGTTCCCACTATACCAAAAATGTATAACTTTAAGCCAATTTTCAACAACATTCTGTTCAATAACTGTCATGGTGAATCTTTTAAATCACATTTTCATGTTTCATCATATCCAGAATTCTTGATAAATGATGCAGAGTATACTTAATCAAAGGATGGTGTTGAATAGGGATTGCCGATAGTACAAAGGCACAAACCTTAAGTTTTGAGAACATGCGAACTCCCTTTGCTACATCTATAAAGGCAAGCTTTTGAGGGGTGGTAACAATGACAGCAGCTGTCAAGGGTACAACCTGAAAAGTTAATATCATCACATTAAGATTGAAAACTGCAGCAACAAACAAAACTTGCAAGGGTATTATATTATGCAAAATGCCTGCAACTAGCACCTTCTAGTTGTAAAGATATGCTTTGTCCGTAAAAGGATAGAGGGAAAAACATTAAACTGTTCATAATTTTTACTGATCTAAGATGAAAAGGCACTAAATGCAAACCTGGCATAATGTAAGCTGAATGTCGCCAGTCCCTGGTGGCATGTCAATAACAAGGTAATCCAACTCACCCCTACAAGGAAAGTTCAGTAATGCTTAGCTGCAGAGGCCCGACCCAGAAGCCCCCAAAAAATAAGAATGATGAGAGAAAATCATCATTTTTGATTAAGTGTAGTTTACTTTGAATCACGCACTTCTCTTATAGGAATAAAACATGCTTCGACAACAATGACAGTGAACAGAAATTTGAATATAATAACCACAGCATGCAAGCACGACGAATGATTTTTCATACCACTCAGTAGTAGTCAAGAGTTGGTCGATGACACCAGAAACCATTGGACCTCGCATAATCGCACGGCCTTGTCCAGCAAATCCGAAAGAGACCAGCTTCACTCCTAGGTATTCTGTGGGAATTATGCTTCTTTTCTCTGGGTTCTAGAAAAGGTAGGTGGAAATAATAAATTCATTACTTCACTAAACTAGAAATTAATTTTGTTGTTGTCGAAGTGGAACTATAAGCTTTATTACCATTTCCAGAAGTCGGTTATCAGGGGAAACCATTGTTGGTAAACTTGGACCATACACATCAGCATCAAAAATACCAACTCGAGCTCCCATTCCAGCCAAAGTATATGCAAGATTTACAGCTACGGTTGATTTTCCCACACCTCCCTGAACAGTTCTGACAGACAGCAGTCATGACAGAAGAAATTAAAGAATAGTATTTTTTAATTTTAGTAACTAAACAACATGTCAATCCATGACTTGGAAATACTCAAAGAAAAATCTCTTCTGTTATAAAATTCTCTAATCAGGGAAATCATCACAATCGAATGAAACTACAGGTCATCCTTATGTCATAGTCAACCTTCTCAAAGCACCCCCAAAAGTGTTTTACAGCCCATTGTCATGCAATGAAATAGCTACTTTGTCACAACCCGGAAAATGAAGTGCAACAAAAGGTTAAGCAACCCTACCTTGCAGCTTGAAATTGCTATAATGTTTGAGATCGTCTGTAACCCTGGAGGAAGTTCACCTATGAAAACAGGTTTTGCTGGTTGTGCTGACATGGTTACTTTAACATTCTTGACCCAATGAAGATTAGCCACCACCTCATTTGCCTGCTGCTCAAACTGTCAAGGGATACTTATGCTGTTAAACTATTTAAGGTTCAGTAACCTGATATATCAGGCAAAGACTGAGGAAAACCATTACGAAGGAGAAAAAAATGATAGATTAGTTCCAAAAATACTTTGAAATTGAACATGCACAAAGAGATTTATGGAAGGGTGTCAAAAGGAGCAGGTGTCAATGGTTTTAAAAGTAATTAATACACAAGACAGAACATTTAGTGCACTGAGCAAGTATTCGGTTACTGAGCAAGCAACATAGGTTGTGTTACTTACCATGTCCTTGATTGGACATGCAGGTGTAGTGAGCTCTAACCGGAACGAAACCTGAGAATCAAAGCCAAGACATTGTAGGGTAAGGGTGTCATTCCTTACAAATGTATAAAGAATAAATCCCAGACTAATTCTTTAATAACCTCTCCAAGAGCTTCATCTATGAGGAGGTCCTTAACAAAACCACATGAAACAATGTCCGTTCCAAAGTCAGGATCAATAATTTGAGACAAGGCTTTCAGCACATCACTTTCAGCTGTCTGAGCTGAAACTGCAGAAGTACTCTCTACAATTACAAGAGCAGAAAAGGTAAACAGAATGTTGTCAAGCTTATAAGATGAACAAGAAAAAATCAGAGGTGAACAAGCGGTGAAAACTAAGCAACAAAGTCCAGTCAATTTTGCTCAGGACATACAGGATAGGCAATTATATTTGGCCCTTAATCCCTTAAGTTATAAGCTGTAATAATCTTCTGTATCTACTCAGGGCCATTCAAATTTGGTTTTGACAAGGGGTCGCCAAGAGTGGTTGGTTTGGATGGGTTCTCAATAGTACAATGCATGCTCATGTGCACAAACACAAGACTGCTTTAATTGTTTTCCATTCGTGTATAGTTTCTTTGCAATTCCAAGAAAATAGTTTGACAGAGCTAGGCCCTGTCATTTGGCCTACCAAATAAACCTCCAAAATTTTCTTCATGGCAGAACATGTAAGTATGTCTTCGCAAGGAGTATTATATGTGTTAGTGGAAGCAGATTGATCTGATGGCATAAACCAATGGTTTTACCATAAAACCTACTCATTTAGAAACTCACAACTTGATAAGTAGCAGATTATTAGCTCCGAAAATAAATTGCAGAAAGTTACCAAGAATCGAACGTGGTCACCTCAGTAAAGTTCATAAGATTTACTTACTATGATACGATTAATTAAATCAGGATATTGGCGTACTAGAAAGAATCTTAACTGTATCCCTTGCACCCTCTCCAGAAAATCACTCTGTCAAATTCTCAACATTTCTTTTAAGTTCTTGAAAATAGCTGGTATCTCATAGCTCAGACCGATAAATACTCAAACATAAAAAATAAAAGAAGAAAGAATCCCATTTGGGTATTTACAAAATATAACAGGCACCTAATAATAGGTAGTTTCAAATTATTCATAGAAAGAACAAGGAAAAAGAATAGAAAGTACCTTCCACTGAAGCAGCCTTAGCTGCAGGGAATTTCGAAACGGGCGGCTTGCGAGATACCCATCTGGAGCTTCGAATCCATTGTTGCTGGATACAAGAGCAGGTTGCCGATGCTGTGAGGGAATTCGCCAAGAAACACAGTCCTATAACAGAAAGGACCAGGTAACGAGACAAGCGGTGGCAGTGTCGGTTCAATGATCATTGCATGAATTAGCGCAAGAGTTACCTCTGTTCGGTTGGACTTTTGAGCAGCATAGGGAGAGAGATGGAGAAGAAGATGGGCACTGCAGGAGGTGCATTTTCGAGAGAGAGAGAGAGAGAGAGAGAGAGAGAGCGAAGAGCTGAGAGAGCTCTTGCAGAAAAAATGAGAGGTGGCAAATGCTTCTGAGCCTCGCGCTCTGTTATTAGTGCAAAAAAGCGCCAGCCTCATGTCAACAAAAGAGGAGTTCGTTAATTTTAAAAGAGAAAAATAGGAGACCTTTTTTCCATCTAAAGAAAATGTGTTCCTTTGGACTTAAATAAGAGCAAAAAAGTATTTATATCTTTTACTTTTCCGTTCAAAATTAAGAATATAATTTAAATTTTAAAATATTCTAAAAAAACTGTATGTGAATCTAAGTATCGATAGTACAAATTTCAAGAATTTCAAAGTTAATTAAAGTCCAAACGGATGAGCCCGAGATTTAGATTAAATAAAAAATAAAAAAAAAAAAAATCTAGACGAACCTTGTGGATATTGAACGATTATATCTATGTATATATATTTTCTATATAATAAGAGCAATTGACGGAAATAATTCTTCAAATAACTTATTTTACTCATCACCGTCACTTCAACATATGAATATACCAAAAAAATAAAAAAAAAAACTCGCTAAATCTTCTATAAAATTGTATAAAGAAAAAGTTATATATATGTGTGTATATAGATTTTTTTTTTTGGTCGGTGTGTGTATATAGATTCATTCAACGCTATTTATTTCTCATTAAATTTATATGAAACTTATTATTGCCATACTTTATACATCTATATTATCATATAGGTAAATCCTAAACCAAATTGAAGATAAGTATGATTCAATTTGAAATTAAGTTAAATTAATTACGTTAAATAGTCATTCCTTTGGCCCATTACAAAATTTTAGATATACGACTCTTCACTATCGTCATCTATTATTCTTCTTTTTGGTTGAGATCATTATCTATCAGTTTAGTTACCTTGAAATTGTCATTGTCGATCACGCCCATGCTCAGATTCCTCTGTGCTCTGGGCATACAAACGAGACATAATGGTGTGTCGAAGAGGTACAAATTAACCAACTTGGATCTCGAGCGCCCTCAACATTGACCCAAATCCATGGCCGGAGGTGTGCGATCACAAGAGCTGTATGTCCACAGTTGGTGCACTCGGGAGTTCCACCCGGACCTCGTCGTTAAGAACTATCTTGACGGCCAAGCAAACACATGGTTGAAGTTGTCAACACTTGAGAAGAATTTCCGAAACGAATGGTCTCAGTCATTACATAAGTTCGCCAAACTCAATCGGCTGAGACCTTTTATTCTGTCTCAAGTACTGCAAAACGCTGAGGTGCTTCTAACTTTTTACATACAGCCCGGCTCTTCCGTACACTATTGCCGGGGAGCGCTCCAAGATTAAAAGCAGATGACTTCTCCATTTGAACATCCACATACATTTGCCTTCTATTGATAGAATCTTGTTGCTTTTATATTGAAAATAGATTATGCTTGTTGTCCACACTGTACCCCTATGCGACAGAGTTCCAAAGGAACTATCAGCCTCGGCAAACTGAGTAGCTTTAAGCAGATTGCACATTAAAAGACGAAACTGCAAATGGATGAATTGCAAGAGGAGATATCACTAAAGTGAGTATATATGTATTGGATTGTAGTGTGAGTTACCACTGGAAATGAATTGGCTGAAGTTACATATCATACTTCTTAGGTGGTGTAGATTTCCCATGATAAAGAAAAATCACCATGAAGTTCATTTTCATTTCCTGCTCTTTTCTTCAGCAAATCTACTTCGATAGCTAAGTAAATCATACATAAGAATAGAATATTTTTGCTTTCTACAATAAATATTATACCCCAATTTGAATTCCCAAAGATATGGACATTTCGAATTACGCTCCATATCATATATATTCCCAAAAGTAAGAACAAGAGCTGAAGCAAATAGCACTCTGAGAGAAAGCAATATTATTCTCTCATACAGCCTCTTGACTTGGGCTGTACATGGTTTCATATTTTGAACAATGACTACTTGCATGGCTTGATGTTTCTAAACAAAGCTTAAAAAGACAAATTAATAAAATTTTCACACCCCAGCTGTACAAACATAGGGAAAATGGCACGATTGTCCTCCTATCCAAAGGACGCAGTCTCATACGCATAACCAACATCAACCTATCATCAAAATATATATCCATTAATGTCTCATAAAAATAATAAGCTGGTTACATGACTAGAATTCTAAAATCCACCATATATATCCAATGACCGACAAACTAAACCTAAAAAGTACCATTACAAATTATACGCATAATTATCTCAAGTTATGCCCAAAATCCAAATTCCTAAGAGTCCTCCACTGATGTAGCTTTCCTCCTATAAGTCGGTAGTTGAAAAAGAATTGAGATGAACAGTATAAGCATATCACCTCTCAATAAATAGTGCACATCTCTTCTCAACAAATCAAGCATTGGCAATGCACATTATAAACAATAATAGAAACACAACCAAATCTAGTATATAATACATGTAAAAGTCCAAATATGAGTTACATCACTTCAACAACATTTTCAACATTTTAGAAACACTCACTCGATCAACAATATTTAAGCAAACATCCATGGTTTAGTCCATTAATTACTCTAGTACTTCATATCAAACTATAGCCATGTTTAATGCCCTGTGAAAAGGCTTACCGAGATTCCTTCCTAGGCGTGGGTCTGCACTAATGTCAGCCAGTGGCTTTGGCCATCAAGATCTTGAGAATATATATGCTTACTCACAACCCTTCAATGATTTCAGATCATAGCAACAAGAGGACAAATCCATCAACATAATCCTGTAAAAAACAAAACCATTTCAGAACTCATTTAATAAACTAGAGTCACAAATCCATACAACCCTTTGCAATTCCATCCACAAGAAGATTACATTCATGAAAAATTTCTCAAACCATTTTGTAAATAATCAGCCCTCCAACTATTTCAGGAGATATCTTACTATGCTATTTCAAATAACCAAAAAAGGGCCTAAATGCAAGATCCAACTTTACACAACAAAGATGTTCTAAACACCATTTTAGAAATATATATATCATAATGTGCAATGTCTCATTCATAACTTATTTTAGCATATCTAATTCCAATGATTTTCAAGCCATGAGTTAACATATCATAGAAGAGCTAAGCACTAGTCCTCACTAACCAAAAGCCAAATTAAAAGCTTTACCGCCTGAAAAGCTTAAAAATCCTATCAGAGAGAGCATTAACCAAATGTCAAACTTACATATTACTAACCTCAACTAAGATTCTACAAGGCGACGCTAATTTTTGGAGTCAAAACGTACAGTATAATTCCACAAAAAGGCCAGACAAGCATCATACTTGCAATAGGAAACAGAGCAGCAATCTCATTTTACATTGTGAATTTGGCATGTCATACATCTCTACAGAACTCCATTTTAAGTGAGTTTACAGTCAAAAGAGAGTTTATTCAAAGTACTAAAAGACCCAACAACTCCTTAGAACCAAAATTTGGTCGACAACTGATGAAATCCGGGACGAAATCCCGCTGGTTGTAGTCACTCTAAATTAGTTTTCGAGAACTTCGAAGAATCAATATCTCTCAAACAGCAATTCATAAAATCTCATGATTCCAAGACCAACCTAAAGTTTCAAAACAACATCATGTCACAGCTCAACAATCTCAAGAATCAACTTAGCAACCCTAAAACTCGAACCGATATGAAATTACAACATAATAGAGCAAATCTCTTTGACTTGATTAGATGTATCGAGGTTTGGAATTTCTTATTGAGTGCTTCAAAACGGTATTAATCTAGCTTGTCCTGGCCTCCCAACCGAATCGCGCCAGAAGCCCCTTCCGCTCGCTCTCGAATTCCACTCTCTTTCTTTTGTTTCCTCTTTGCTTTGCTGACTCTCTCCCTCCCTCCTTTTTTGCTGCTCTTGACTTTTCATATGGACCAGCTCTAGAGGAGAACAAGAAGATGGGCTAAGGTTTCTTGGGCCTAAATTTTCCTCTTTTAGGAGAGGCCCTTGGTGGGTTGAGGCCTTCTTTTTAGGAAAGACCCATAGTTAGTCTTGGAGGCTCGAAAGCTCTATCGGCCCCTTAAACGACGCTCGAACTCAGCATGTTCATCTAACCTCGGGCAGTTCCAAGCAGTCGAATGACATGTATTTGGTGCCTTTTGCAATGATGCACAATCACGAACCGTCAAAAAACATAGCTTCTCCACCTTCAGAGCATCAAGGAGGGGCCTTCCGGTGGAACTACAATCTCCAGTTGAAGACGGTTCAAGTTCGATCTCAATTAATTGTGGGCACTCCGCCACATACAGATGTTGATGCTCCTTTAAGCTTGAAACATTGGATATCCTCACAAGCGCCTCGCAGTTGCTCACTTCCAGGGACCGGAGATTCTTTAGCTGTCCAATCACATTGTCGAACTCGATCTCTCCGAACCAACAGTTGCAAAGCTGTAATTGAAACAAATTGTCTAGGTTGGAGAACATTGGCCATTCTATTGGGGTCTTCACACCGCGTAAGCTCAACAATTCCAAACTAGACGGAAACCTAGTTAGAACTTGTAGGTTGGCACAAGTTATATGCAAATTATGAAGTTGAGAAAGGGATCTCAAGTTAGTCGGATGCATGTCGGAATCAAAAAAATCCACTCTCAACACCCACAATTTATGAAGCCCTCCAAGAAACCTTAGGTTCGGATGTAGAATTTGTCTTCGTGCAATTTTGGACGATCGCTTAGTTGTTTCCACATAAGCATAAATGTAATCACTTATTGTTAGACTTCTTAAACCAATGAGGTTCAAGAGGTCGGGTACTGCTTGCAATGATGGAGACTTTATCTTTAGGACTATTAAACTTGTGGGGAGGTCTGGTAATAATTGAAGCCTATCACAATAACTTAAATCAAGTTCTTCGAGGTTAAAGAGCCGATTGATTGTCATCGGCAATCTACTAACCTTTGTGCCACACAAGTTTAAAATCTTTAATCGAGATAGTCCTGTGATTTCACTAGGAATTTCCCCCTCGAGATTGTCACAACCATGGGCTATTAGCTCCTGAAGATTCTCCAGAGTCCCTATACTCTCCGGTAGCTCTCTTATCTTACTATCCTTCAAAATCATGCGCTGCAATTGTTTAAGGTTGCCAATAGAACGGGGTAATTTTGCAATAAGTGTATGAGATAAATCCAATTCGAGTAGCGATTCTAGTCCTCCAATGGAATCTGGTAATGCACTTACACTAGTGTATTCTAAATTCAAATAAAGGAGTGATGTCAACTTTCCAATGGAATTTGAAAGCTCTCCAAGGTTGCGACACCCATTTAGAGATAGATGCTTCAAACCCCGTAGTGCTTCTATTGAGGGCGGAAGTTTTCTAACACCATCATGATTTTCCACCTTAAGCACCAACAAGGATTTTAGACCACCAATGAGGCTTGGTAATAGAGGAACGGATGGAGAAATATTTCTTTGTAGTAGATGATCCTTGACAGTGATATCCAGATACTTTAGGCGGCCTAGCTGATTAATAGAGCTATCAATTTCTTCCAATCTTGTACAATTTTTGAGAACCAGTCTTTTCAAATTCAGGCACTTGGAGAAGTCGGGTGTCATCTTTAAATAATTGCAGCTTGCTAGATATATGACTTTCAGGTTATCATTTACCTATAAAACAACCAATTATTAAGGAAAATAATGGCATAGGCAAAGGTCAACTCAATGTAACAAATGCATACACACATAAACGAAAAATAATGCATTATATGAAATTGTACCATGCATGCTCCCCATCCATTCCAGTCTTCCATAATATCACTCTCTAAAAGCTTGAGAACAGCCAATTTCTTTAGACATAAATTGGTGGCATGTAGTTCTAAAGGGCAATGACACCAACAGAGCCATGTTAGATTAGAGAGAAGATTTTTGAAGTCTCCTATAAAGTTTCCTCCATCCAATTCAAGGAACCTTAAACTTGGCAGCTTGGAAAATTCGCCACTCGTAAAATTATGTCTGTTGGCAAGTCTTGTGAGTTTGAGTGTTACAATTTTTTTTGTTCCCTGATAGTGCCAAAGCAACAAGTAGCAACATGATTGAACCATTCGGAGTAAATACTAAATATCAAAATAGAGAGCATGTATCTAAATTCAACGAATGATAAACATAAGTGAGCGAGCAAGAAAAAGGGCACATATATATTATCTTATACAAAAAAGGGCAAATTCCATGAATCATTATCTCTCCCACTTACATGGGAGTCATAATGTAAAAATTAGTTCTTTTGGAATGCTGTTCATTTCTCTCAAATCATGCAAAATCATCAATGCCCTGTGTACAAAAATGAGCGAACCTTTTGGGCGAAAATGAACTCTAAATACACGTTCAGTTTTTTCATAAGCAATTAACTTCTTTACTAAGACATACCAGGTTATTTCGAACCACATGTAAGGCGTCCACTGGATGCCACAACCTGCTGCAGTTTCCAAGAACTAGAAGGCATTCTTCCCGGACAATCTCTCTTCCAAGATCTCTAAGTTGGTTGTGCATCCATAGTCTATCATCTTCGATAACTTTTATCAAAGATAATTGAATAAGAACACGGAGTCCATACTTTGGAAGAAATTCACAAGCTTTCCACATGTAACATGCATGGATTCTTTCTTCACCAATGCAGTGACATGCAATATCAAGAAAAATTTGTTTTTGTTCGGCCTCTAATTCTTTGTAACTTATCAACAACTTTTTTTGGACATCCTGATGGGGCACTTGGTTCAACTTCTTCAATGTGTCTTTCCATGTTGTCTTGTCTTTTGAATGGAGTAAAGAACCTATGACCTCGAGAGCCAATGGTAGTCCTCCAGTAGTTTCGACAATTTCATGTGAAATTTTGATGTAATTTTGTGGAGGTAAGTCATCTTCAAAGGAGTGCTTGCTGAATAGTTGAAGAGCATGCCAAAATTGCAATTCCTTCATTTCATAAAAAAAGAAATCTCGGAGATTAGGTAAGATGATAATGCCATCTTGGTTGTCGATTTGGGAAGGTAAAAAATAGGTGTTTCTAGTTGTAATAATAATTCTGCTTCCCGGCCAAACCAACTAGGCTTACCGGCTAGCATCATGAGCTGGTCCCTCTTGTTCATATCATCAAGAACAAGGATGACTTTCTTATCACTAAGTCTTTTTTGATCATGTCCCTTCCCTCATCAGGATCAATAAATTTAGGATGTCGAATACCAAGAATTTCATGTAATAATTTCTTTTGCAAACTTAAAATATTTTTATCCCGGATATCTGAAAGAAGGCTGCAACTTTGGAATTGGGAAGAGATATGCTTGAAGATAGCCTTAGCAAGATTTGTTTTTCCAATGCCACCCATACCGTGAATCACCACAAATCGTACATCAGGAGTGCCTAGGCCTAACAACTCCATAACAGCTTTCATCTGATCGTGAATTCCCACCAAGCCGTCACACCAGTTTCTTTGTGTAGGCATCAGCTTACCCAAAACTTCTTTCACAATAAGGGCTATAAGTTTATCTTGGCTGCCATATACATAATGCAACCGTCTCAGTTTGAGAAACCATAAACACGCGCAGAAGCATAAATATGTAAAACCATAAACTTTAATTGTTAAAACCAAGCATGGATTATCAATTTATTTCATATTCATTCCTCCCCAAGCCAAGAAGATTGATCTCAGTTACAGATAATAATGGTTGGAATTTGATGTGGGGGGCGGTTTTGAAGAGTTTTTAGATGGTAAAATTAACGAAGTTCTAACATGCTATGTGGTCATCAAAAATAGCTCCATAGCCAAGAGGACGAGCCAGACCAATTGTTTTGGTTCGTACCACGCATCTAGCATGACAAAGGGTGAAAATGGACCAAATCGCAAATTTAGTAGGGAGGCCATTGTTGAGGGGGGCCAAAACTGTGGAGGATGTCAATACCTATAAGTGCGGAGTTTGTGGCACCACAATCTCACATCGAATGGGACACACTTTTTGAGCTATTCATGGGTAAGGTTTATCCTTAAATGATTACTCTAAAATTCAATTGTAATAGGAATGAAATAAGACAAAAAGTGCATGCAAAAGTGTAGTCAATGGATTGGTTACGAGTTTTGAAAAATTATATGCTGATGAAATGGACTTTATAAAAACGAACACGGTAATTTGCACAACCATTTCAACTTCCATTTAACTTTGAGAATATTTGTTAGAGAGGGGTTGGGGGGGGTGAATCTATATATTGAGTTTTGGTGATTAAGAAACAATGATCTAAATTTAGAAATGAAAGTACAAAAATTGTCATTAATTACCCGTGATCTTTTAAGTTCCATCCCGTGATTCTAGCGACCTCTCTTAGGGCCTCCTTCCACTGCTTTGCTGCATCTTCACCAAACTCTCTCTCATGCTTTTCTAGGGCCTCATCGTATGATCCAGTTCTGAGCTTAAGATTGGATGCATCCACCTCATAGAAGATGGGCAAGATCACTTTCTTGTCTCTCTTCCTATGCTCCACCATGGACGTGAGCTCGCGGAGACACCATTTACTGGAAGCATAGTCTTTAGAGAAGATCGGTACATAGATTTTCGAAGTGGAGATTGCTCTCAGAAGCTCGCCTCCGATCTCTTCCCCAACATGGAGCTCTTCATTGTCTTTGAAGACGTGTATCCCGGCCCGGATCATGGCCACGTAGAGAGAGTCTGTGATGGTTAAGTGAGTGTCAGGCCCTCTGAAGCTCAAGAACACCTCATAGTCCCTCCTCGACGACGATGAAAATTCACCACTGAGGGGGAGAGACTTTCCTCTGTGATGTTCCATTCCTGCAGATTTTTGGCTATGGAAGGAATATCAAACTTTTTTGCATGTTCGGAGTCGCAACCTTATGCTCGTTGGCAATTTATAAGAGAACCGGTCGACTGACTTTTTTTTTGGTCCCAAAACGACTATTGACTGATTCAGGCTCACCCAGAGCGACAGGAGATGCAAAGAAAGATCACTTTTGTACGCTTCCACGAAATCACCTACCTCGACAACTGTTCTTCATTTGTAGTTCATCACACCTCCTTTTCTAGAGGGTCATCGCTTTTCGTAGTGTTTCTCGGAACCTACCTGAGTTGAGTTGATTTTTGGGGGGGTCTTCAAATGTATTAGAACTTGAGCCTAATTCCCTTAAAAAGCACCGATTTTTGGTGGAGCATCAAAGCATGAGACGCATTTTTCCATACACAATGATGGAACC
The DNA here is from genome assembly GCA_014182715.1 of Eucalyptus cloeziana. NCBI lineage: Eukaryota > Viridiplantae > Streptophyta > Magnoliopsida > Myrtales > Myrtaceae > Eucalyptus > Eucalyptus cloeziana. The sequence goes on along the minus strand of CM024636.1, from coordinate 49,605,423 downwards.
TGATAGGGATTGAAATAAAAAGCAGAACGAACCCCTAACTGCAAGTAATAATGCCTCTCACTTTTCCTAAAGCCACTTTATTTTTCCCCTTTATTAGCTTGGCGTGACATGGAATAGAGGGCATTGGATAAATTTTGCCATGGAAAAATGGATCTTTCTGACGTGGAATATAAGAGCGTGGGCCATAAAGAGTTAGTTCATGTTGGGAACGAGACGATGATATGATTTTTGATTTTCATATCCCACTAAGTCATTAACAATTGACTTCACAAGATAATCATTATTAGGACCAATCAATCCATCCCGATAGTAATTGAAAAAATTTAGGATCAAATCTCATCTACGCTATTAATAAGTGCATCTTGAGAAAAAAGGTCGAAGTTAATAATTTAAAATGCATTGTTATTCGTTGATGAAATTAGAGATTTAAGCCTTAGCTTCACCAATTGAGAGAGAGCGTGTGTGTGTTATAATCGTGTGAGATACTAGTCTATTTGAATCATATTCTAATGAAGCATCTTGATATAAACACGTAATGTGCATTGCATTATTTACAACCCTTTCTAACATGACCATTCAATCAGCTATAAAGCTCATTACCACTTCATCGATTAGCGCACTAAATGCCCAAACTACACGATATACTCAATAATTAATAGCAATGAGATGATGATATTCTAAATTTTTGCCTACCATGCACGATTGAAATTGTATTATAAATCAATTTACTTGGGTTCAAGAACTTTATTCCAACATGCAATGCATTATGCTTTCACATGATTTTTACAATTTTGTTTAGTATGTATAATTGATCCACCTTTGGAATTTTAGTTTACTATATTGAAATGTCATACCCCTGTTATAAAGAAAATTGCTACAAGGGACAACAATGTACTAAAACCGTGGGATAAAAAAAAAATTTACAAATGGATTATGTATGAGAAACATATATTCGAAATGATAGAAAAATAATACACAGGCGTTTTTTATGTGTAATTCATTTGAAACAAATTATTATTATTTTTTTGGTTAGTAATTTGAAACAAATTATTTGCTCGGTCACTTTAAACAGTCATTCTTAATCATCATCCCAATATGTCAGCTAAGTATGGATTTTGCTGCTCTTGTCAAAGCATAGCAAACAATCCATTCTCCATTCATAGGATATCGATTGAATAATGAAGAATGCACATTGATTTGTTAAGTGAGAGGTTTTATCCTTATCTGAAACCTTTTTTTGAATTCAATAATGATATTGAATGTTTTAAAATAATTTAGGAACCTCATTAATTTAAAACCGATGAAATGTTCAAGAGATATAGGGCCCGGTTCGAACTTTGGGAAATGCCATTTGGGAGAATGCAAATACATTTGAGGTAAAGGGTTTTCCGAAATCTTCACTGTTTGGTAAGTTATAACCGAAAAGTCTTTAGGAAATCAAACTGTTTGAGTAAACATATATTTGAAAAGCCTTTGGTGTAATTAAATTAAGTTTTTTAGTCTTAATATTTTTAAAATTGCAAAAAAAGAAACAATGATTTAACATTTTACATTTTCATTTTGAAAGTAATGTAAAAATACATATTAGTAAATTTATTTAAAAATTATATTAAAAGAATTTAATTATAAATTATATGCAAAACTCAACTTTTAGCCTAGGATTCTTTTAGGTTTGTTTTCAACTTTGAATAATTTTTTTTAATTACTGTAGTATTAATAATCTTCGTTAATTAATGATTATTCTAATATATTGATAAAAAGTTGGGCTATTGATTGTCAAAAGATAAAAATTATATATATATAAAAAAAAAAGGTGAACTTATTCGATGAATGCTTTGAACCAAACAGGCCGTATGGTAAGGAATCAAGGCGTTCAAATATTTTTCAATTTTAACCTTGCAACATATAAGGCCGATGACTAGTGATGACCAATGCCTCCAAGAGACGAAAGAATCGGTTACAATTGCTACATCCTTTCATAAATAAAATTAAAAATTGAACAAGCCAGGGCAAGATCTTAGGAGAAACCGAATCATCATTGCGTCACTTACATAAGCCATGCAATCTCGCTCTTGGCAGACTAGGCAATGGCACAGGACTAGATACATTTCCAATGATTTTCTTTCACAAGGATTAAACATGCGCTTTACGAAGCGTGAGTCATGTTTCTGCCATTTTCGACATTAATGGTTCAAGACACATACAACACAAGACAAAACAGCCAAAGGAGCGGACTAGGCAGGTCGGACATCAACTCAGGAATCCCAGTGACAAGAATGAAAGGAGTTCACCAGTGATGTATTTCTGGCACCCAATCAGAAACATTTGACTCAAACTCAACCCGATATTAGTCTATAGTTGCATAAAATAGCCAAATAATCTAACAATAAGTTCAAAATTGCTTTGCCAAACAAATTTGACACCGCAATGTCTATCCGCCTTTGTCACATCAATCACCATGAATCTTCTTGGGATGGAGATCAAGGGGCAAGTACTTCTTTTCTTGTAAACCTCCCTCAAAGCAGCCTTTTGTTTCTGGGAAATCACAGTCAAGACTTGTGCAATCGACAGCCTCAACACCTTTCTGCAACAATTGAAGATCAGAAACCCATTAAAAAAAAAAAGCACTAATTTCCATATGTTCAATTGGAAAACTGCCCGGCAGGGAATTATACCCATTAAGCTACCATAACATCACAGCAATGGGTGTTTATAAGTTAGTGGCAACTCCTAAGTTTAGTATCAAATGGAATAATCAATGTGGATGCCAAACTGCGATTGATAATAGTATAATATGGGAAAGAGATTCTATGATGGAAAGACGGTAAAAAAAGAAAAAGGGAAAGCATATAAAAGAATCTAGAATGCGTGCAAATTAATATTTCGATTTAGAGGTCAGGTTTCCTTGCTATGGACGAATTCAATCCATGACAGGTCTTTGGGCAAAAAGTTTAGGCGTGAACAAATGGATAATTCGTAAAGCATGACAATGGGTTTAAGCTTAATTCTATCACACATCAATGGCTGTAAATGACATTGCTATGTTTGCAGGGTAGGATGCTGAAGGGATGTTGACACTGAGGAGCACACGGAACAAGCAGGAGCGTTGCCAACTTGTAAGCTACCATAACATCACAGCAACTGATCGGCGACGTCGTCTTTCAAAGAAATCTCAGTAAGTTACTTGCAAAAAGCCAGCTCTTTGCATTTATCCACTCAAGATTCATCAACCAATTGAGCTTTTCCGAATTTCCAATGCCTTACAAAATATAACCATCCCATGCTTAAGGATGTGCAACGCCAGAAACAGCACAATCAACGAGCACTAGCAACAAGCTGCAGAAATCTAAACAGAGCAAGAACAGGACAACAAGCTGCACAATCGTAGTGCAGCCCAACCAGACAAATTCAACAGAGGCTGCCCCCCCCCCCCAAATAGCAACAAGCAACTCTGATAATGCGTCATCATCAAGGAACAAAGAAAGAAACATTTACGAGCATAAAAATCCAAGCCCAGGGTAGCAATTACAGCTTATGAGAGGGCTACAATGCAGACACTTCACAATCAACCGAAGTACCTCGGCGCAACATCCAAAGGCGCAAAACGAACTCTCAAACTCACATCCGGGGCATACCTTAATAGTCTTTCCACACTCTGCGAGCAATCTGATGGCCTCCCGATCAACAGCTTTGAACTTGATTTTCTCGATGCTCAGCTCTTCCAACGGTATTGGGTGGGCTGGTGCTGAACCAATCTCTAGAATTCCAACAACAACAATAAAAAAAAAAAAAAAAAGCAACCCCCAATCAATAACCGAGGCGAAAACCCAAAACCCAAAACCCTGGTCGTTGATTCCCACCCCCAGCACACCCTAGAGTCACTCGCCTAAAAATGAAGTAAGAACAAACGACGTACATATTGGAGAGCTTGTTCGGGGCGCCACCGGTGACCTTGGCGACGCGGAGGAGGGCGAGCTCGACCTTGAGTTCCTTCAGCGGGTCGAAGGTCGGTCGCAGGACAAGGAAGCGAGCCGTCGCCGTCGCAGAGCGGGAAGCGGAGCCGGAGCCGTCGCCGGAGCAGGAGCGGGAAGCGAGCCGTCGCCGATCCGTGAGAAGAGGACCTCCGATCACAAAGCAATGGGTGAGAGACGATCCAGATGGAGTGGTGCTCGGATTGCTCGGATCTCGGATTCGCTCGCTCGTCAAGAGGGTAGAAGATCCAGATCTCGCTCGCTCGTCGCGACGAACTTCGGCCTTGATGGAGTGGTGCTCGGATTCAAATCGTGATGGAGTGGTGCGAGTTGCAGGGAGAGGAACGCTGCCAGAGAGACGAAAGGGAGCCGGTCGATGGAGAAAGAGAGGAAAACGTGGAAAGAGCTAAGGTTTTGTTTAGTATGGGTAAAAGTGGACTTTTTATAAAATTTTAAGGGTAAAATAGGCAATGAGGAAAAATTCATTAATCCCCTATATCAGCATGCCGAAAATGCTGAAATGCCCAAAGCAGGTCCCCACCTGCTTTGGGCTTTCAGCATTCCAAATGCAAACATTTTGCCAAAGAGCCTTCAAAAGCCGAACCAAACACCCTTTAATTTTTCCCAAGGGGCTTTGGGGGCTCAAAGCCCCTTGGAAAGCTGAACCAAACACCCCCATAATGCTCCTTGGACAAAGTCAAGGACTTTAACAAATTGAAAAGTCAGGAAGATCATAAAATGTAAACAAACAATGGTGAATTTTTAAAGACTCCTATCGTCCTTGGACTTGGCTAGCATCTACATCGAGTGAGTAGACTAAAGGAGTTTGAGAGAGATGACAATTAATGAGGATGAATTTGGACTTCTCACCAAGGTGGAGATTTGTTGATTATGGCTCGAAATTAATCTTGTTTGAATTGGAATCCACGTGAGTTGATTTTTTTGAATGCTCAAAGTGTTTGTAGGGGCTCAAAACGGAGATGGACAACTAAAGGATGCGAGAAGCTGGCCATGCCTAGACAAACCAGGCAACCAGGCGAGCACTTAGCCAAGGAGTCGCTAGGTTGCCGAACACTCAGCAAACCTCTACAACTGAGATAGTTTTCCAACATAGTACTTGTGACATTCTAAATTTTCAATCTTGTTTTCTATTGAATAAATCAGGCATTTCATTGATGCGCCTATAGGGCTGTTCTCAGAGTTGATCACTCTCAAGATAACTAGATTATCTGGGGAAGCCATTAAGAAATTTTAAGGCAATAGACTTGAGAATTCGACTAGGAATCGGCTATTTGACCATGCTCGTCTTTAGAGGTCATTACGGCACAGTTAAAAATCGATTAGGGATTAGAGATAGGTCGGTTCGAACTGAGATGTGTGGCTAATCATGGGTGACCCCACTAAATTGGAAAATTCTCGTTGACCGGTGGTACTAGACTGATTTTTCTATCGTTTTGGTATCCTGTGTCTGTATTTGAATCCTCGAGATTTTCACGACAACCAAGAGTTGCCAAAGTGTCGAGTGGGTTCATTGTGGCTTGAAGAAAATCGACCATAGGTTATTTGCACTAAAACTTTCTGAAAGTTGCCCAGTAGCCTAGGTCATGCCAAAATCGAGTTGAATTGAAATTAATCATGAATTTGAGTTCGATTTCAAAGCTCTGTCATGTCACAATTAATTCTAGGAGTGTCAACTCAGTCTCAGAAGATTTTTCTACAAACCAGACTTTTGGGAAAAAGTCTAGGTAGGGCCGTTTTTGTCCAGAAAAAGTCAAGGACCGTTTTTTGTCGCGAAATTGGGATGCAAGTGGGATCAATTGGTAAGGAAAATACCAATTGGATTGATGAGGTGTTGATTGAATTTTTGAGGGCCAAATTGGATTGAATTAATAAGTGATTAGTGTCCAATTGAAGAAAAATCAAGTGAAATTCGTAACCCCCCACCACCTAAGGCTTTTGGACCATTTCAAGGGTTGTAAGTGAAGCATTGGTGGCTGATTTCCAACCTAGGAAGGCAGCTGGTGGAGGAGAATGGTCAAGGGGACCAAATAGACCTCCCTTGTCCCCTTATCTCTTCCTCCTTCTTCCTCAGTTGGCCGACCATCGCTCTTTCCCCTCCTCCTTGCTATTTTCGAGCATCGTAGTAGCTGAAGAAGAGCCGCCGAAGTCATCCTGTCCCTGCCGCACGCCACCTTCGCCGTTCGCCGCCCCCGCGCCAGCCCGTCGCTACTCCGCCTCCACCGCGCGACCCCGACGCCCCAGCGGCCTTGTCCTGCATCCCAACTGCCGTTTCGGGGCTGGTTGAGCTCAGTCGGAGCTGTCCCGCCTCTGTTCAGCCGCTATGAGTCCTCGCCATTGGCCGCTCGACCTCGCCGCTACCTCCATCGGTCTTGTTTGCCTCAATCAGCCCTTGTTTCTATATTTTGCAGCCCAAAACAGAAGCAAAATCGTGTGGGTTTCCAGCTGCTATTGGGCCCATTTTGGAGGTGTTCCTGGCCTCAAAAGTTAGGCCCGCCTCGGAGAGAATCAAGCCCCGTTGCGTCCCCGTCGATTTGCATAGACCGGATCGCCGAACAAGTGAGTTTAACTCAATAATCATTGCTTAGTAGGTTAATGATGCTTAAGGATTGATTAGTTTAGGTTAAGTATGGATTATGTGGTTAGTTAGATAAGATTAGTGAATTTAATTATTTATCGATGCATGTTAGGTAGATAGCTAGTGCAATTAGGGCCTAGACGAGCTCTAGTATTTATCTAGAGTGACTCGGAAATTTTCCGGGTCCATTTCGGCGTTCAATTAGGCATTACGGGCCTAAGTTGGATTTATTGGCATTTATTTAATATTTTTCGTAATTATTTAATTATTTGTTTATTTTCCATAAATTAGACCTAGATAGCCGGTGACTGGAATTTTCTGCTGATTGCACTAGTGCAACCTATTTATTTAATTGAGCTTTAATTTGTGCTGATTGTGCATGAATTGCATTTTTGGATTTTATTCCTAAATTGATTTAATTTTGGTAATCAATTGGAAAATAATCAAGCGTCAGTTTACAACGCCAAAAATATTTTGGTGGACCACATAAAATGGTGGGATTTATGAAAATGAAATTATTGTATTTTGGTTAAGGCCAACCGTGTACCTACACACGGATATTTTTGTCGGGTATGACAAAAGTTGAGAAATCAGTGGTTGACTAAATTAGTATATTATATATGCTCAGTGACTCGATATGTCATCTTAGAGAAGGAATAGTATACTATATATGCTCGGTGACTCGATATGTCATCTTAGAGAAGGAATAGTATATTATATATGCTCGGTGACTCGTTATGTCATCTTAGAGAAGGAACAATATACTATATATGCTTGGTGACTCGTTATGTCATTTTAGAGAAGGAACATTATACTATATGAGCTTGATGACTCGATAGGTCATCTTAGAGAAGGAATGATATACTATTATTTAGCCCTTGAGACAAGCTACTATCTATTCTCCAGCTTAGAGTAAGCTGTCCGCAAGGTGGTCGGACTTTATAGATAGTATTGATTTGACCAGGTGATGGTTCAATGACATGAAATTGATTGAGTCGATTGATCAATGATTCGATCTGGTTGAATAATTGTTTGAATTATATTGTTTGATAGGAAGGAATTGAGGCCAAGGTAAGTCATCTATCTCGTGTTGTGCTTAGGCAGTTCTTAAGGCACATTTGCTTCCTAATTGGGTCTTAGGGGGTGGAGCTCGCTGAGACGTCGTCTCACCCCATTGTGGGATAACATTTCAAGTCCATAAATGGCAGCACCTCTAGCTCCTCCCGAGCATTTTGGTTAGCCCAAGAAATTCACGGAAATATGTTATCACATTTCAATGACCGGGCACCCTAAAGGATTGGAATATGTACTGGTGAAATTCACCGTTTGGGTTGATGCGGGCCTACCCCACAAGGTGCCCCATGAATATCGAGCGTGGTATCGCCACTATAGTGATGGACGAAGGGTGGGCCCAGTGCCGAATCTAATGTATCTCTGTACATTTTGGAGGTTGCGTTCGGAAATGGGACAACATATCTTAAGGGTGCATTAGTGGTAGATGCGAAGGATCCCAAGCTCGAGGGCGATTTTGACTCTCCAGTGTACTTAGCCGTAGGCTCTAGCTGGAGTGAGGAAGAAGGAGAGATCGTTGAGGAGGAAGAGGACTCGGAGGAGGATTGAAACCCCACCCTTGTCGGTAGACTTTATTTTCTGAGTTTGTTTGAGTAGAACTTGACTTGTTAGTTGTGCTTCATGTATATATATAACTTAGTTGTTGTATATGTATATAATTGTGTTGGTTTTTCAAGTTCAAGATTTTTAGTCCTACTTTCCTATCCCATTATTTTATTGTTTGGGGATTTCTTATATATGCTTCCGCATGCGTATTAAAAAGAATGGGTCAGCGATGCGTCCTGTGACGTCGCTATTTAATTGACTAGTGAGGGATGGGCGTTCGCTCGAGGATCGGGGCGTGACATCCCCGTTTGGTGATACCAGAGCAATGGTTAAGAATTGGAGTGATAAGGTTTGATGGTTATGGGATAGAAGTAGGAAATGCCTTTAAATTCATGCTGGTGCATGCCTATGGTAGTTGATTGATAGAATTGCTTGTGGTTTAGATCACTTTGTTTCTAATTCGGTGTGGAATTGGAAGCAGGTTTTAGTAGATAAAGCTGAGCCATGAGTGATCAAGAGCAGCGAACTCCTAGCAAGAGGACCATTAGGGTTGTGACTTAGGGTAAAACGCCGACTAGGGTCGGTACTCGAGGAGGCCGAGGTCGAGCGCCAACACAGGCTAACGCGAGTGGAGTGGCACCACCTCCAGTTGGTGCCGAGGCAGTAGCCCCTGGTGATCCTAGAATTGAGGGGATCATACAGGCGCTAGAAGCCATGAGAGATGTGATGGCACAGTAGGCACGGAATCAAACAGCTGTTGTTGCTGCTACTGCTCTTGAGGCCACGTCCGCCGCCGCACCTGCCGAGGTTCAACCCGAGAATGTAGTGGTGCAGAAAGAGAGGCCGATACACAAGCTGGTGGAGCATTTTTTGAAGCTGAGCCCATCAAGATTCACGGTTACCGGAGACCCCGAAGCCACGTCTCTATGGATACGAGATCTGGAGAAAGCCTTTGCACTTTTATAAGAAATCTAAAGAGTTTTTAAGAGGAGAGAATGATTAAACTCCTTTCTTGCTTGAATCGTTTTGTTTATTTTCTTGCATTAGTCATGACAATAGTCGATGCAAGATTCAAACAATGCAATTCAGCTAAAAAAATTCTCCCAAGAGTAGAAAGGTCAATTAGACTAGGAGTAAAATCTCATTCTGCCGTTCTATACTTAGCGGGCACATCAGATGGTGAGTGTATTTTGTCTTTACACTGAAATCACGTGACAATTAGGTGAAGCTGATAATAAAGACCAAGAGATATAAGTCTGATACCAATCCACACATAATTGATCACTGTACCCGGAAATGCAGATAATGCCAAACAAGGACTTGGAGGAAATAGGAAAAAGAGAGACTCCCCAAGTCTTCGTCTTCTCCTTATTTATCTCGGAAACTTTTGTGAAGTATGAAAGGAACTCAAGTGATGGAGGTTTTGTATGCAGTAAGCATGAGAACGCGAAGACAAACAGTAGATTCACCATTGTTTAATCTGTTAAATAAAAGCTCCAACAAAGAACGTTGAGCCATTTGGAAGAAGACCTGTCATATGTTTGACAAGTTAAACATTAGCCAATGCATTCCAAGTCTTTGCTCAAGTCCACGTTCTTGGTAAGGTGAGATGATGATGGGAGTCGCTTAAAGTGAAGAACTAATATAAAAAGAGGAAGACTTCTTTCGAGCCTAATAATATTTCTTTTCCTTAATTTTTTTGCTTCTTAGTTAGAGGCTTTCCAAGTTCGAATGTCTCTCTGTTCACTCTCCGATCTGCTACCTTTACTTGAAAGCCATTGGCAGGCGCAGAGAGAGAGAGAGAGAGACTGTGTGTGTGATATAAAAATGTTTATTTGAGAGTAACGATTCAATTTGATGGATAACGGCATTTGCCAATGTTCTACATATTAGGTGCTAAGGCGGCTTACCAAGATCGACATAGCTAGAAAACCGAACATGTAGTAGGAGAATACAAAGGTTTGTGTACCTGATTTGGAATCAATCGTTCTTTATGCGGAATGCCGACGATCCAATGCTCAAACGACGAGCCGACGCACAAGTTCTTCTCCTCTATGACCCTCGGTTCCTGGCTCGATGAGACCGCCATTCACAAGTTGCCTTATGTGAGGTGAGAGAGTTCGTGTAAGAATGAGGGTTAGAGGACGGACTTTAGTACTATTTATAGAGTTTTGGACGGGTCTTCTCATCACGGGTCGGGCCCAACTCAGCCCACACAATACCAGGCCCATATTCGACTATTAAGAAAACCTTATGCCCTACCTTATTAGACCAACCCCGTAAGCTCACATAAAGGAAAACTCTTACGCTACATACATAAATTTTAGCAATTACATTGTTTCTGCAACTTCACTCGACGTTGAATTATATTTTGGGAGACGTGGCCGCTCATTCCATCCTCCAAGACCTCCGAATTTATTGAGCTCTGTAGCAGAGAAATAGTTGCGATTTTTCTCTTGATTACCTTCAAATTCACAGACCATCTTGCCTTGTGGATTAAGATGTCAAGATATATTGGTGGGCAATCGATGAATGAGTCAAAAGGACCCCCTGATGGGGTTTCCATGGGCAATAATTTCGTGCAAAAATGCTCGTTTTGACAGGAGTTTCCCTCTTCTATTCTTCTCTCTTTCATACTGTTTTTTACCCTTGCGTGTACGGCTTCCTGTGCCCGGTCTTTTCGATTCGCATCTTAGCACAGCAATACATGGGAAATTTCTGCGAAGCACAAACCTATTCTTCTCTCTTTCACTCTGCTTTTACCGTTACTTGTACAGCTGCCTATAATCGCTCTTTTCGATTCGCATCTTAGCGCAGCAATACATGGGAAATTTCTGCGAAGCACAATGCGCCGAAAATATCTTCAGAAACATGGAAAATGTCCTTTCAGGAGTCGTAATGGGAGGCGTCCTCCGTTTTTATGCGGGTCATTATTGAGTGGTTGGAGAAGGAATTTCAATCTTTTGACTCGCAATTAACATGGCAGCAACTTGATCTAAATGTGTAATGTGCATTGCATTATGTCCTCCACTTTTTGACATGGCCATTCAATAAATGATGGAGTTCGTCACCACATCATTGACTAGTGCTCTAAATGCCCGATAATTGTTATTAAAACTGCATGAAATTGGGAAAAGTGTTAAAAAAGTCCTAAATATTTTATATTTGTGCCAATTTAGTCATAAATCTTTTTTTGTGCCAATTTAATTATAAACTTTTTTACTTAGTGCCGATTCAATCATTTCCGGCCAAATTTGGCCGGATTTTACTGACTGAACGCTGGCCGGGACGTGGCGTCGCGACGGTCTTGACGTGACAACTTTTAATAATATTTTAATATTTTAAAATTTTTATTTTAATTAATACACAAGACAGAAGATCTAGTGCACTGAGCAAGTATTCGGTTACCGAGCAAGCAACATAGGTTGTGTTATTTAACATAGCCTTGTCTCAAATTACTGACATGCAGGTGTAGTGAGCTCTAACCGGAATGAAACCTGAGAATCAAAGCCAAGACATTGTAGGGTAAGGGTGTCATTCCTTACAGATGTATAAAGAATAAATTCCAGACTAATTCTTTAATAACCTCTCCAAGAGCTTCATCTATGAGGAGGTCCTCAACAAAAACCACATGAAACAATGTCCGTTCCAAAGTCGGGATCAATAATTTGAGACAAGGCTTTCAGCGCATCACTTTCAGCTGTCTGAGCTGAAACTGCAGAAGCACTCTCTACAATTACAAGAGCAGAAAAGGTACACGGAATGATGTCAAGCTTATGAGATGAACAAGAAAAAATCAGAGGTGAACAATCGGTGAAAACTAAGCAATAAAGTCCAGTCAATTTGCTCAGGACATAAAGGATAGGCAATTATATTTGGCCCTTAATCCTTAAGATTATAAGCTGTAATAATCTTCTGTATCTACTCAGGGCCATTCAAATTTGGTTTTGACATGGGGTAGCCAAGAGTAGTTGGTTTGGATGGATTCTCAATAGTACAATGCATGCTCATGTGCACAAACACAACACTGCTTTAATTGTTTTCTGTTCGTGTATAGTTTCTTTGCAATTCCAAGAAAATAGTTTGACAGAGCTAGCCCCTTTTATTTGGCCTACCAAATAATCCTCCAAATTTTTTTTCATGGCAGAACATGTAAATGTCTTCGCAGAGAGTATGATATGTATTAGTGGAAGCAGATTGATCTGATGGCACGAGCCAACGGTTTCACCATAAAACATACTCATTTCTAGAAACTCACAACTTTATAAGTAGCAGATTATTAGCACCAAAAAATAAATTGCAGAAAGTTACCAAGAATCGAACATGGACGCCTCAGTAAAGTTAATTAGATTTACTTACTATGATACCATTAATTAAATCAGGCTATAGGCGTACTAGAAACAATCTTAACTGTATCACTTGCACTCGCTCCACAAGATCACTCTGTCAAATTCTCAACATTTTCATGAAAATAGCTACTGGGTTCTCATAGCTCAGATAGATAAATACTCGAACATTAAAAAATAAAATAAAAGAAGAATCCCATTTGGGTATTTACCAAATATTACAGGCACCCGATAATCAACGAAGTCAAATTATTCATAGAAAGAACAAGGAAAAAGAAAAAGAAAGTACCTTCCACTGAAGCAGCCTTAGCTGCAGAGGAATTCGAAACGGGCGGTTTGCGAGATACCCATCCGGAGCTTCGAAGCCATTGTTGCTTGACATAAGAGCTGGTTGTCGATGGTGCGAGAGAATTCGCCAAGAGACAGAGTCCTACAACAGAAAGGCCCAGGCGATGAGACAGTGGCAGTGACGGTGTCGGTTCAAAGGTCATTGCATGAATTAGCACAAAAGTTACCTCTGTTTGGTTGGACTTTTGAGCAGCACAAGGAGAGGGATAAAGGAGAAGATCGGCACTGCAGGAGCTGCATTTTCGAGAGAGAGAGAGAGAGAGAGAGAGAGAGAGAGAGAGAGCTCTCGCAGAAAAAATGAGAGGTGGCAAATGCTTCTGAGCCTTGTGCTCTCTGTTGCTAGCGCCGGAAAGCGCCAGCCTCATGTACACAAAAGAGGAGTTCGTTAATTCTAAAAGAGAAACTAGAAGACTCTTTTTTACATCTAAAGAAACTATATGTTCCTTCGGACTTAAAGAAGAGCAAAAAAGTGTATATATCTTTTACTTTTCCGTTCAAAATTAAGAATATCATTTAAAATTTTAAAATATTCTGGAAAAAAGTTATGTGAATCTAAGTACCAATGTTTGAGTATAGTGAAAATTTTAAAGAATTTGGAAGTTAATAAAAGTCCAAGTGCGGGAGTCCTGAAATTTAGATTAAATAAAAAGTAAAAAATAAAAATAAATCTAGACAAATTTTATGGATATTAAACTTTTATATCTATATAATAACAGCAATTGGTGGGATTAATTCTTCACATAACTTATTTTACTCATGACCGTTGTTTCGACATTTAAATAAGAAGAAGACTTGCTTAATTTTTTTTTTTTTTAAATTGTATAAGAAAAAGTTGTATATAATTCAACCGGCTCTATATATTTCTCATAAAATTTGTATGAAACATTTTATTTCCATACTTTGCACATCTATATTATCATATAGGTTATCCTAAATCAAATTGAAGGTAAGTAGGATTCGATTTAAAATTAAGTCAAATTAATTATGTAAAATAGTCGTTCATATGGCTTGTTACGAAGTTTTTCATATACAACTCCTCACCATCATCTATAATTTTTCTTTTGGTCAAGATCATCATCGATTAGTTTAGTTACCTTGAAATTGCCATTGATCTTGATCACGCTAATCCTCTTAGATTCCTTTACGCTCTGGGCAGTGAACGACACATAATGGTGTGTCGAAAAGCTACCAATTCATCAACTCAGATCTCGAGCGCACTGGACATTGACCCAAATCCACGGCCAAAGGTTTGCGATCACAAGAGCCGTATGTCCACAGTTGGTGCATTTGGGAGTTCCACCCAGACATCGTCGTTATGGAAACCATATCGAACTTGACAACGGAGGCGACTTTTGAGTCCAAGTCAACATCGATGATTGGGTCATTGAAGACGAGTACAGGTAACTCAGTCATTTTTATACTTGGAAAGTAGTTCGCTCCAGGTACCTGGCGCTAAACTAAGATCCAACATGGCATGGAGCAACTGTTTATTGCCGAAATTCACAGCCATAAGAACTATCTTGACGGCCAAGCAAACACCCGGTTGAAGTTGCCAACACTTGACAAGAATTTCGGAGAAGAAGGGTCTCAGTCATTACATAAGTTCACTAACCTCAATCTGCTGAGACCTTTTTCTCTGGAGCAAGTACTGCAAAACACTGAGGTGCTTCTAATTTTTTATATACAGCCCGGCTCTTCCGTACACTATTGCCGGGGAGCGCTCCGAGATTAAAAGCAGATGACTTCTCCGTTTGAACATCCACGTACATTTGCCTTCTATTGACGGAATCTTGTTGCTTTTATATTGTAAACAGATTATGTTTGTTGTCCTCACTGTACCCCTATGCGACAGAGTTCCAAAGGAACTATCGTCCTCAGCAAACTGAGTAGCTTTAAGCAGATTGCACAAGTTCTTCCATTAAAATCACAGACAATCTGTGGCATTCATTAAAAGACGAAACTGCAAATAGATGAATTGCAAGGGGAGATATCACTGAAGTGAGTATATATATGTGTTGGATTGTAGTGCGGGTTACCACTGGAAATGAATTGGCTGAAGTTACATATCATACTTTTTAGGTGGTGTAGTTTTCCCGTGATAAAGAAAATCACCATGACGTTCATTTTCATTTCCTGCTCTTTTCTTCAGCAAATCTACTTCGATAGCTAAGTAAATCATACATAAGAATAGTATATTTTTGCTTTCTACGATAAAGATTATACCCCAATTTGAATTCCCAAAGATATGGACATTTTGAATTGCACTCCATATCATATATATTTTCAAAAGTAAGAACAAGAGCTGAAGCAAATAACACTGAGAGAAAGCAATATTATTCTCTCACATGACCTCCTGACTTGCGTTGTACATGGTATCATATTTTGAACAATGACTACTTGCATGGCTTGATGTTTCTGAACAAAGCTTAAAAGGACAAATTGATAAAACTGTCACACCCCACCTTTGCAAACATAGGGAAAAAGGACGCAGTCTCATATGCATAACGAACATTAACCTGTCATCAAAATATATATCCATTAATATCTCATAAAAATAATAAGCTGGTTACATGACTAGAGTTCTAAAATCCATCATAAAAATACATAATTCTCCACTGACCAACAAACTAAACCCAAAAAGTACCATTACAAATTATACGGATAATTATCTCAAGTTATACCCAAAATCCAAATTCCTAAGAGTCCTCCACCAATGTAGCTTTCCTCCTATAAATTGGCAGCTGAAAAAGATTGAGATGAACGGTATAAGCATACCACCTCTCGATAAATAGTGCACATCTCTTCTCAACAAATTGAGCATCCACTATGCACATTATAAACAGTAACAAAAACACAACCAAATCCAGTATATAATATATGTAAAAGTCTAAATATGAGTTACATCACTTCAACAACATTTTCAACATATTAGAAACACTCACTTGATCAACAATATTTAAGCAAACATCTATGGTTTAGTCCACTGATTACTCTAGTACTTCATATCAAACTATAGCCATGTTTGACGCCCCATGAAAAGGCTTACCAAGATTCCTTCCTAGGCATAGGTCTCCACTAATGTTAACCAATGGCTTTGGCCATTCAAGATGTCATGAGAACATGTATGCTTAATCACAACCCTTCAATGATTAGATCATAACGACAAGAGGACAAATCCATCAACATAATCCCGACAACAACAAACATCCTGAAATTCTAATTCTGTTTTCAATTAAATGAATTGGGCCTTTTATTGACGTGCCTATAGTGCTATTCTTTAAGCTGATCACTCATGAGATAACTATACTATCTTGGGAAGCCGTTAAGGGAATTTAACGCAATAGACTTGAGAATTTGACCAGGAATCGACTACTCGACCGTGTTCATCTGTAGTGATCATTACAGCACAGTTAAAAATCAATCAGGGATCAGAGATAGGTTGGTTCGACTGAGATAGGTGATCAAAGTGTGGGTGATTCAAACAGATTGCAAACTTATCGTCGATTGGTACTAGACCGATTGGTACTAGACCAATTTTTCTGTTGTGTTGGTACCTTGTGCCTATATTTGAAACTTTGAGATTTTCACGACAACCGAGAGTCGTCAATGTGTCGAAGATGTACATTGTGGCTCGAAATAAATCGATCACGGGTCAATTGCACTAAAATTTTTAAAAGCTACCTGGTAGGCTAAGTTATGCTAAAATCTCGCCAAATTGAAATTAACCGCGAATTTAAACCCGATTTCAGAAATTGAAAGTTCTGTCATGTCACGATTTATTTTAGAAATGTCGACTCATCCTCTGAAGATTTTTCTACAAACCAAGATTTTTGGTGAAACTTCAATGTAGGGCCATTTTTGTTCGGAAAATTTAGGGGTCCATTTTTTATCGTGTTTTTGGGATGCAAGTTGGTTCTATTGGCGAGGAAAAATGTTAGTTTGATCGAGGTCACGATGGTGGAATTTTTAGGACCAAAATTGGCTTCAATTGGAGAGAGATTGGTCCAAATTGAGGGGGGGATGCTTCAAATTCGTAGCCCCTTTGGTCCTCAACCTTTGGACCCCTTCCTTGGCTTCTAAGGGAAGCTTTGTGGTCTACAAATGGCTGAGGAAGACAACCCATGCATGGTGGAACCTCTTCAAGGGACAAAGGATAGGAAAGAAGCTTGGAGGGACCCTTCAAAGGGCTGTTGTCCCCTTTCTTCTTCCTCTACACTTGCTTTCTCCATTTTAGTCACTTTTGGAGCTCAAGATTTGCAGAGAACCGAGCCCCAAGCCCCCCTGCCATCAAGGAACCGCCTGCTGCCGTCGCATGCCCGCCGCTCGCCGCTCGCGTCGCGTCGCGTCCCCCACGTGTCCCGCACTTGTTTGCTGTTGTTTCGCTCCAATCGAGACCCAAGCTCCTCCCCCGAAGCTTTTGAGCCGCTGTCCCTAGCTGTCGGAGCCGCTTGGCCGCCCGTCTCGTTGCCGGAAGCCCCGCCTAGACCGCTATTGCTCGTCCCTCGCCGTTTCAGCCTAAGTCAGCCCCGCACCTCCTCTTTCGGCCTAAGAGCAGAACGAGCCCCCTTAGCCCAGCCGTGTACTATTTGGCCCGTTTCCAAGCCTTTCCCGGCCTCGTTAGGTGCCTCCGCTTCGGAGTTTGTTGCTCGTCTTCACGTTGCTGTCACCGTGGACTCATCGGATTTCAAAACCGGTGAGTTTACTCACTAAACTCTGCTTAGGGAGTTAATGATACTTAATGGTTGATTAGTTTAGGCTAATTAAGGTTTAAGTGGTTAGTTAGAACGAATTAGTGATTTAATTACTCGTTTATGCATGTTAGGTGGTTAGATCGGCGTAATTAAGGACTAGATAGGTTGTATTATTTATCTAGATAAGTTTGGAATTTTTCCGGGCCCGTTTCGGTATTTAATTAGGCTTTTCCGGCCTAAGTTGCATTTATTGGTATTTATTTAATTAATTTTAGTATTTATTTAATTATTTATTGTTTTCTGAAAATTATACTAGGATAGCTGGGGGGTGCATGACAAACCAGAATTTCTGTTCCAGAAATAATTTTTCTAATCCAGAACTATTTCTGGAATAGAAATCCGTTTGGTAAACTTATTTCGTTTTTCTTCTATTTCGGAATAGATTTCTATTTCAAAATAGGTTTAGAATAGAAATCGAAGTAGAAATTTTCTACTTCTTTATTTCTAGAATAGAAATGAGAAATAAAAATTTTTCTCACTGTTCGTCAATCGGTTTTTCATCCGTTACCACCGACCATTGTCCGTCGGTCGCCGGCTGCCCGCCGGTCCCTGTTGCTGCCATCGCTGGCCCTCGTCGTTGCCGCCGCTGGCCGCCGCCGCCGGCCGCCGCCGCCGCCGGTTGTCGAGGAAGAAATTTTGTGTCGTTATCAAACGAATTTCTATTTTTAGAGTATAAATTTTGTGTCGTTATCAAACGGTTATTTTTGCTTAAAAACTCTTGTAAAGATAAAAAAAAAAAAAAATCTATTTCTGTTCCAGAAATTATTTCTGGAACAGAATGGTTGTCATGTGCGCCCCTGGTGACAGGAATTTCGTGCTGATTGCAATGGTGTGTTTGGTTTATTTATCTGGATGCTAAATTGTGCTATTTGAGTGATATTTGTAATTTTGGGTATTTACCCCAAAATTGAGTATTTTCGGTATTTAATTGGAAAATACCGAGCATCGGTTTATAACGCCAAAAATGAGTTTATGGACTATTATAATTAGTGGGATTTTCTAAAAGGGAAAATATTGTATTTTGGCTAAGGCTGACCGTGTATTCACACACGATTATCTTTATCGCGTATGATAAAAATGGTGAATTTGTCAGTGGATGAGAACAATATACTATATTAGTCTGCGGGCCTTGATATATCAGCTTCGGGGAGCAGTATACTCTAGCAGCTTTGGTGAGCATTATAAGTACCGCATAGCTTTGGTGAGCATTATCAGTACCGCACAGCTTTGGTGGGCATTATAAGTACTGCATAGCTTTGGTGAGTAACATAGATATGTAGCAGCTCCGGTGAGCATTATTATATATCTATTATCAACTTTGGTGAGTTATACCATCTATTTTCAGCTTGGGTGAGCAGTATTCGATTCGATCGAATTGTATGGATGGTATTGATGGTATGGAGTCGAGTGAATCGACTGATCGATGTTTCGATTTGAAATGAAGTGATTGGTTGAGTATATGAATTGTATTGACTTGCAGGAAGGAACTGAAGCAAATGTAAGTCCTTTGTCTCGTGTGTGCATAGATAGCCTTTGAGTGTTTTTCTTTTCTAGTCAGAGTTTAGAGGGTGGACTTGCTGAGACGTTGTCTCACCCCGTCGTGGGCTAACATTTTCAAGTCCTTAGATGGAGGCTTCTCTGGAGCATTTTGGTTAGCCGAAGAAGGTCATCGAGCAGGTATCTTACATTCCATTTCATGGGGACCCAAGGGGATAGGTCTATGAACTCGTGAGATCCATTGTCTGGGTTGATGCGGGCCTATCTCGGATGGTACCCCATCATTACCGATCGTGGTATCTCTGAGAGCGAAATGGACCCAGAGAAGGTCCCCTACCAGAATCTGAGGTCCCTATGTTGGTGCTGGAGGTTGCTTTTGAGAAAGGTATGGCAGACCCTTTTGGTGGAGCAGTGGTAGACTCGAAGTCCTTGGAGCCAGAGTTCCCAGAGTCTTCTGTTGAGGGTTCAAATGTTAAGAGGATCTATAGCCCTCTACCCTTTTGTAGACCTTGTATATATTGGCGAGTATTGTATATGACTTAGTTTGATGTGTATAAAAGTGTGTGGTAGTTTTCAAAATTTGTGGCCCTACTTTTCTATCCTATCTTTGTGTTGTCTGAGGATTTAATTATTCACTTCCGCATGCGCATTAAAATGAATGGGTTGGCGACGCGTCTTGGGACGTCGCATTTCAATCGACCACCGAGGGATGGGCACGCGCTCGAGGATCGGGATGTGACAGTTTTACTGTCCCAAAAGCTTAAAAATCCTATCAAAGAGAGCATTAACCAAACGTCAAGCTTACATATCACTAACCTCAACTAAGATTCTACTAGACGACGCTAAGAGTTGATAAAAAGGGCACACAAGCATCAAACTTGCTATAGCAAACAAAGCAACAATCTTTCAAGTGAGTTTACTATCAAGACAAAGCTCATTTAAACTACTAAATGACCCAAAATTCCTTAGAACCAAAAATTGGTCGACAATTGATGAATTTGGGACGAAACCCCGTTGGTTGTAGTCACTCTAAATTGGTTTCGTAGAAGAATCAATATCTCTCAAATGGCAATCTGTAAAATCTCATGATTCCAAGACCAACTTAATGTTTCGAAACAATATCATTTTAGGGCTCAACAATCTCAATAATCAACCTAGTAACACTAAAACTCGAGCCAATTTGAAATTACAACTTAACAGAGCAATTCTTATCGAGTCCTTCAAAATAGTATTAATCTAGCCTATCGTGGCCTCTGAACCGAATTGCGCCAAAAGCCCCCTTCCACTCACTCTTGGTATCCGCACTGCTCTCTTCTATTTTCTCTTTCTTTAGTCACTTTACTCCTTTCTCTCTTTTCTACTCTTAATTTTTCCTATGAAACAGCTCGAAGGGAAACAAGAAGATGGCCTGAGGTCTTTTAGGCCTAAATTGTGTCTCTCAAGAGAGGCACTTTGTAGGCTGAGGCCTTCTTTTTAGGAGAGGCCCATAGGTAGTCGAGGAGGCCCGAAAGCTCTATTGGGCCCATCCTATCTCTATCATAAATGACGCTTTAGTTATTAAAACCATCTAGCCTCGGGCATCCCTCAACATACAGATGGCATGCATTTGGTATCTTTTGCAGAGATGCACAATATTCGACTGTCAATATCGGTAGCTTCTCTAGCTTCAAAGTATCAGGGATGGGCCTTTCCGTGGAACTGCAATCTTCAATTGAAGGCCGTTCGGATTTGATCTCAATTAGTTGCGGGCAAGACTCCACCCACAGCTCTTGGTGCTCCTTTAAGCTTGAAACATTGGACATCTTCACAAGTGCGTCGCACTCACGCACTCCCAGGTTCTGGAGTTTCTTTAGTTGTCCGAGCACATTGTCAAACTCGATCTCTCCGAACCAACATCTGAAGAGCTCTAATCCAATCAAATTTTCCAAGTTGAGAACATTGACCATTCTATTGAGATCTTAACATCTTTTAAGCTCAATGTTACTAAACTAGACGGAAGCCTAATAAGAGACCCTGGGTCGGCACAAGTTATTTCAAAATGCCGAAGCTGAGAAAGGGAGCTCAAGTCAATTGGATGCATGACGAAATCGAATAAATCCACAAACAATCGTGTCAATTTATGAAGCCTTCCAAGCCACTCTAGGTTTGGATGTGGAATTCGTCCTCGTTCAATTATAGAAAACTCGTAGCTACAATTGCAATCGCTTATTGCCAGATAATCTAAATTAGTGAGGTTTGAGAGGTCGGGTACTGCCTGCAATGATGGAGACGATAGCTCTAGCCTCTCTACACTTGTGGGGAGATTTGGTAGTAACTGAAATCCCCTACAATCTCCTAAATCAATTCGTTTGAGGTTAAAGAGCCGATTGATTGTCATTGGCAGTCTACTAACCTTTGTGTAGGCCAAGTCCAAAATCTCCAATTGGGATAGTCCTGCGATTTCACTTGGAATTTCGCCCTCGAGATTGTCACAGCGGTTGGCACTTAGCCTCAGAAGATTCTCCATAGTCCCTATGCTCTTCGGTAACTCTCTTATCTTACTAGAAGACAAAATCATGAGCTGCAATCGTCTAAGGTTGCCAATAGAACGGGGTAATTCTGCAATAGGTGTATAAGATACATTTAATTCAAGTAATGATTCTAGTCTTCCGATGGAATCTGGTAATGCACTTACACCAGTGTTTCCTAAATCCAAATAAAGGAGTGATTTCAATTCTCCAATGGAATTCGAAAGCTCACTAAGGTTGCAACACCCTCTTAGAGACAAACACTTCAAACCCGGTAGCTCTTCTATCGAGGGTGGAAGTTTTCTAACACCATCCTGATTTTCCACCTTTAGCACCAACAAGGATTTCAGACCACCAATTGAGTTTGGTAACATATGAACAACTGGAAAAATATTTCCCCATGGCAAAGGAACCTTCCCATCGATTTCCAAATACTTCAGGCGGCCTAGTTGATTAATAGAGCTATCGATTTCTTCCAATCTTCTACAATTTTTGAGAGCTAGTTTTTTCAATTTTAGGCACTTGGAGAAGTCAGGCGTCCTCTTTAAATAATTGCAGCTTGCCAGATATATGACTTTCAGGTTATCATTTACCTATAAAACAACCAATTATTGAGGAAAATAATGGCATAGGCAAAGCTTAACTTAATGTAACAAACGTGAACGTACATAAAGGAAAATGAATGCGTTATATGAAATTGTACCATGGATGCTCCCCATCCACTCCAATCTTCAGTAATATTACTCTCTGAAAGCTTGAGAACGGCCAATTTCCTTAGACATAAACTGGTGGCATGTAGGTTTGAAGGGCAATGACGCCAAGAGAGCCATGTTAGATTAGAGAGAAGATTTTTGAAGTCTCCTACAAAGTTTCCCCCATTCAATTCGAGGAACCTTAGACTAGGTAGCCTTGAAAATTCACCACTCGTGAAATTATGCTCGTCGTCAAGTCTTGTGAGTTTAAGTGCCACAATGTTGTATGTTCCCTGATATTTCCAGAGCAACAAATTGCAACATGAGTGAGCGATTTAGAGTACATACTAAATATCAAAACGGGAGCATATATCTAAATTTAACTAATAGTAAATATGAGTGTACTAGCAAAAAAATGGGGCACATAGATATTATCTTATACAAAAAGGGGCAAATTTCATGAAGCATTATCTCTCCCACTTACATGGGAGTTGTAATGTAAAAATTAGTTCTTTTGGAATGCCGTTCATTTCTCTCAAATCATGTAAAATCATCAATGTCCTGTGTAAAAAAATGAGCGCACATTTTGGTGGAAAATTTACTCTAAATAAACATAACTGAATGTTCGTTTTTTTCATAAGCAATTAACTTCTTTACTAAGACATACCATGTTATTCTGAACCACATCTAAGGCAATTGTCGAACACCACAACCTGCTGCGTTTTCCAGGAACTAGATAACATTCTTCCTGGACAATCCCTCTTCCAAGATCTCTGAGTTGGTCGTGCATCCATAGCCTATCATCTTCAGTAACTTTTATCAAAGATAAATGAATAAGATCACGGAGTCCAGATTCTGGAAAAAACTCACAAGCTTTCCACATGTAATATGCATGGATTCTTTCTTCACCAATGCAGTGACATGCGATATCAAGAAAAATTTGTTTTTGTTCGTACTCTAATTCTTTGTAACTGATCAACAACTTTTTTTGGACGTCTTGATGGGGCACTTTGTTCAACTTCTTCAATGTGTCTTTCCATGTTGTCTTATCTTCTGAATGGAGTAAAGAACCTATGACCTCAAGGGCCAATGGTAGTCCTCCAGTAGTTTCGACAATTTTTTGTGAAATATCCATGTAATCACATGGAGGTGAGTCACTTTCAAAGGAGTGCTTGCTAAATAGTTGAAGCGCATGGTAAAACTGCATTTCCTTCATTTCATAAAAAAAGAAATCTCGGTGATGCATAGGGCTAGTAATGTCATCTCGGTTGTTGGTTTCGGGAGCCAAAAATCGGGTGTTTCTAGTTGTAATAATAATTCTGCTTCCCGGCCCAAACCAACTAGACTTACCAGCTAACTTCATGAGCTGGTCCCTCTTGTTCATATCATCAAGAACAAGGATGACTTTCAATTTACCAAGTCTTTCTTTAATCATGTCCCTCATCTCATCATCTTCAATAACTTTTGAAAGTTGAATACCAAGAACATCATGTGATAATTTCTTTTGCAGACTTATAGTATCGTTTTCATGGATATTTGAAAGAAAGCTGCAACTTTGGAATTGGGAAGAGATATGTTTGAAGATAGCCTTAGCAAGAGTTGTTTTCCCGATACCGCCCATACCGTGAATCACCACAAATCGTACATCAGTAGTACCTAGGCCTAACAACTCCATAACAGCTTCCATCTGATCATGAATTCCCACCAAGCCGTCACACCAGTTTCTCTGCGTAGGCATCAGCTTACTGAAAACTTCTTCCACGACAAGGGCTATAAGTTTATCTTGGCTGTCATATGCATAATGCAACCGTCTCAGTTTAAGAAACTACAAACACGTGCACAAGCACAAATATGTAAAACCAGAAACTTCAATTGTTAAAACCAAAAGATTATCAGTCTATTCCATATTTAGTCCTATCCAAGTCGAGAAGATTGATCCCGGTTACAGATAACAATGGTTGGAATTTGATGTGGGGGGCAGTTCTGAAGAGTTTTTAGATGGTCAAATCAGCGAAGTTCTAA